>PVKY010002779.1:0-24037 GCA_004027775.1 Bradypus variegatus | reverse complement strand
CAGAAACAAAGAATTACAATCTAATTAACACTGATACGTCTGCCCACACAAGATTACATCAAAGATAATGGTGTTTTGGGGGACATAATAAAACATTCAAACCGGCACACCAGGCTTAGGCTGGTTACCTTGCCCTGCCCAGCTGAGGAACCACAGAACTGTTGCAAGGTGTGGGTCAGCCTGCACACCAGCATTGCAGCTGTTAACGCTTCCTGTCTGCGTGTGCGTGCAGAGGTCTGAACATGGTGAAGCATTTTTACTCCTGTTTTCTAAAAATTGGTTGGAAAACAGACAAATGGAAGTGCAGGTGCCAGGACTGGGGTGGGTTGATCCTGTACACAGATTGCATGATGAGCAAAGCAGGAGGTTTCTTGAGAGCTGGGTAAGCCCTCGGTAAACAGGCCAGTATTGATGGTTTCATTCAGAGTCTGTCATCACTGAGGATCGTCGCATTTGGTGCTCAGACACAGCTCATCCCTGATTCTTCCTGTTTCCTTGTCATGGCCACTTGAACTTGTTTCCTTTCTTTGCTGAAGCAGGTTTCCAAGAGCCAGGACCGCAAGTCTGCCAGCCGAGAAAAGCGGTCTGTCGTGTCCTTTGACAAAGTCAAGGAGCCTCGCAAGTCGAGAGACTCAGAGTCCCGGAGGTGAGGCAGGGTCCGGGAATGCTGGTTTGGGTGTTTCCCTTGACTGTGGTCATAGCTGGGTCCTAGGAGGGTAGTTCTCCAAGTCCCCTGGGCATGGAGTCTTGTTCAAATCTTGATCCTCTTTGCCTTCCGGCTCCTAGTCTGGCTGTGATGCCACATGTATCCTGTGGCTCTCTTCAGAGGGCTTTGTCACGCAGTTAGGCACGTCTCTCCCTGAAGATGTAGAACATGACACAGGCAGGGAAACACAGTGCCTTCCCTGGTGCAGGAGAGCCGGTTAACACAGACGTAGCGGAGTCTGCCCAGGAGCCAGGAGAAGGGAAGACACGCTGAGGCACACCCAACAAGAGAGCCAGGAGGTCCTTGTCGTCCTTAAATAAGCCAAGGAAAGTTGTTTCTTTGCTTTAAAATCAGAAGGCTAAAGATGAATGATACTGATCACACTGAGTTACAGTTTCTCTTTTCTGACAACTAACCATTTTTAAGCCATAGGTGGAAAAAGACCATTAGTAAAAGTCTAGCTGGATAGGGGTTAAAGTGAGTCTGGGGCAGAGTACTGGGTTTTTTGTGATACCCTGTACAGTACTTTTAGCCGTAGAGTTAAAGCAATAGACAGACGAAGGAAAATGCAGCAGTTTTGGTGAAATAAATGACAAGTCGGGCAAACGCATCTGTCCCTGGGAATGGAGCGTAGGAGAAAGGACGTTTCCCGTCGGTGGAGGAAGGGTGAAGTCTCCCACAGCGGGCCTTGGCCTTCTGGCTGTGTGAGGCGCTCCTTGGGATAGTTCTCTGGGACCCCTGCCTCTCCGCATCACTGGCAAAGCAGTCGACACAGGTGGGTGACCAGACGTAAAAAAAGAACGATGAAACTATTCAAATGCCGTGAAAGTAAATAAATTTTATAGATCTGAGGTTTGGGAGACCCTAAACACAGGGCAAGTTATAAAGACAAGTGACTAAATCAAAATTTAAACTCACGTGTGACAAAAGATGCCATAAAGAGTTAAAAGATATATTGCAGGTGGGAAAAGCAATTTGAAATAAATGTTAGAAATTTATTAGAAAAAATGGAAAAGAAGATGTGAATACAGTTCACAGAAGGGGAAGTGCAAATGGCTTGTAGACAGGGAGTTGGCCGGCCTTGCTGGTGATCAGGGAGATAGACATTAAAGCAACAATACCACTTTTTGTCCATCGATTTGAATCGCTTCGACAGGAATAAAGATGGTGGGAGTGTAAGTGGGCACAGGTGAGCCAAGGAGACTGCAGAACGTTGCGTTGGAATGTATTTAGATCCAGTTTTGTCCCAAAATCACAGACGCAAAGCCAGAGAAGATTATACATTTCTGCAGATGTGTCTGTGAATGCATGGGTGAAAGGGTTCAAAGAAAACAAAACGAGCGACTATATTCCCTGTTCACATTTATAGACAGAGGAAGGATAAATAAAGACTGGAAAGAAATGGACCAAAACAGGATGCACATGGCTATCCAAAGAAAGGCTGGCCGTGGCCTGGCGGCCTCAGGCTGGTGCTTCCCCACACAGCTGCGGGGTCCTTTGCTTGTGGCCATTCGATGAGTCTGAGTCACAGCATTGTTGAAAGAGTCCAATCCTTGGGCACTAGCCCTGCTTCGCAACGACTGGTTGAATACTTATGGTTTAGAGAGCAAAGGTTCTAAGATTTACTATAAAAATTAGATTCTGTTTCTTATGTTTACGTGTCTATTTTATGGAATCAGTGTGAGCTCCAAAAGCTGGGGGAATGAGCCCAGTTTGTTAGAGCTGCGAGGTCTGCCACTGCCTCCCCTTGCTCTGTTCCCGGTCTGGTCAGAGACGGAGCAGGGTCTCCATGCTGTTTCACAGCAGGGTCTTTCAGCAAGGGGCCTGCCTTCATCCCCCGGAGCGTGTGGCTCCTCTGTGTGGGGCCACAGTTGGAGGCCAGCCTGGTGATGGCCGCCTGGGCGGCACCTCTCAACCACTGTATTCTGGTTCAGGGTGCGCGAGCGCAGCGAGCGGGAGCAGCGCATGCAGGCGCAGTGGGAGCGGGAGGAGCGCGAGCGGCTGGAGATCGCCCGCGAGAGGCTGGCCTTCCAGCGGCAGCGGCTGGAGCGGGAGCGCATGGAGCGCGAGCGGCTGGAGCGCGAGCGGATGCACGTGGAGCACGAGCGCCGGCGGGAGCAGGAGCGCATCCACCGCGAGCGGGAGGAGCTGCGGCGCCAGCAGGAGCTGCGCTACGAGCAGGAGCGGCGGCCGGCGGTGCGGCGACCCTACGATGTGGATGGCCGGTAACCTCAGCTGCCCCGAGCAGGTGGCCCTGGAGTTCAGAATCCTGGGTGTTACAGGCCCCCAGATCTATTCGCATATGGTTTCTGTGTAAAGGAAACCTTAGCACATGCTGCAGGGCGGCTCAGTACCCTGTTTTCCATCAGGGAATCTGGGGTGGTTTGAGGTTGGTGGAGGTCGAGAAATGTCGGGATGAGGTAGTGCAGTTTAAATTATTCGATTCTACTCTGAGTGCACTCTCAGGAAGGAAGTACAGCCCTGGAGTGGCACGTGATTGGAAGAGGTTTGTGCCCCCATCTAGGGCGAGGTCTCAGAGCCTGGTGTCCCGTTCTCACTCAGCAGTGATTTCTGCTAACTGCAGTATAAAGTACCTCTTTTGGGAGCCTTTCCAGGCTTTTTAATTACTGTGATAATTTGCTTTTGCTTATTCAAATAAAAACATTAATTGGAATTGCACAAATGTATTGATAACCACCATGAAAAACAGTCCTAAAATGTAAACCTTGCTGGTAGGAATTGGGAATGGATGAAACCCTAGTGTTGATCAGGCTTTCCAGAAGCTTGGAAACTGGGGGCAAGTCACAGTTGTTTTTTCTTCTTTCTGCTGTGTGGTTTAAAGAGGACCCTGTGTAATCTAGTGACACTTCTGTTGGGGACTCTGTGCCTTTGGAAGTCCGTTGTGGTCGTGACTGTTTTAGAGGAGTGTATTTGTCTCTGAAGGTCCTCCCAACTCTGTGTCAGTTCAGTCTTTGCGGGTCCCCAAGGCAGCCTCGGGTGGGGAGACAGACAAGCAGGTACAGGCATGCGCGTTGGCCTAAGAGCTTGAAGCAGCCCTGTAATGGCCGTGTGAGATTCCCAGAAATGACAAGCAGCTGTGCACGTGTGACTGCTCACTTCACTGATTCCGCCTCCCATGAGCGAACCCAGACTTTTCTGTGGTTGGAGGGGCTGGGATAAAAGAGCATAGAGCTTGGCCTGCCAGCCTCTTTGAGCTCACGTGGCAGAGGGTATTCTCTCTCCGTAAAACTAGTTCATGTCAGTCCACTTCTCCCTCAATGAAATCATAAGCAGGGACCATTTGGGGGGTTAGTTCGCCAGCTCACACCAAAGTAATTTATTTGGAGGGGGCAGTGCATGTCTCCTTTTTTCTGTTTTCCCTGTGAAATGGACATGAGTCCTCTTACAGGAGAGACGATGCCTACTGGCCGGAAGCAAAGCGGGCCGCCCTGGATGAGCGCTACCACTCGGACTTCAGCCGCCAGGATCGCTTCCATGACTTCGACCACAGGGACCGTGGCCGCTACCCCGACCACTCAGTGGACAGGTCAGTCAGCCCCCCTGCTGCCTCGTCCCACCTGACTCACAGTGTCGTTTTTAACAACTGAAGGACTAGGAGTAGGGGTGTGAATTACTGCATTCAATTTGGGAAATTTCCATTTGAGGCCTCATCAGCTAGTCTGTGTGTATAAGCTTCTTTTTCCATGTTCTGATTTAAATTACCTTTTTCAGGAGGGAAGGGTCAAGGTCAATGATGGGAGAAAGAGAAGGACAGGTAAGTCAGAAGCTACATTGTCACCACAATTTTCATAGAGTTGATTCTCTTCCCTCCTTACATACTTTTCAGATTTGAGCTAATCTTAGTGGGAAAATGAGTAAAAGGAAAATGCAGTCCCTTCTGTGCTTCCGAGATGAATATTTGGGTTATTTCTTCTTGATCTTTGCTATCAGTCAAAACAGTTATCCCGACGCCTTTTACGGCCTTGACCCCGAGGGTCTGTGTGCTTCAGCCACACTGCCCTGGTGATGGTGCTGCAGAGCCTGTGGGTGAGCCCCCCGGCTCCGTGTAGAAAGTGCCCCTGGGGATCTGAACAGCTGTCCGAAATGAGATGTCCCCGTGCTGTGAGCTGTCTGCCCCAAGCACCAACTGGAAGCTAGTGGTGAGGGCTGGGAGGCTGCCCTGTCGACCTGAGGAGGTCTTTCCCAGCTTGTATTTGGGGTGCTGAACATATGGGCACACTTGGCACCCTGGACCTGGTCTGGCCTTGGAGCACTTCCTGGTAGTTCTCCCAGCCTCTGCGTGAGAGCATTTCGTAGAAAGTCTCTGGTCCCTACACTCCTGCACATTCCAGAATTACCACATTAGGCAGATGAGCTGATGAGTTTATTTTCTATCTTAACTTGTTAGATTGAGGATTTCCCAGAAGAGCCTTGGATCTTTACTGGGTTTACTTGCAAAAACTGGGGAGAAGAGGTCGTGGTCAGGTCATTGATCTGACAAAGTCAGTGTCCTTCTACACTGTCCCATTTTCCTGTTAACATTCCTTGACTCTACACAGTACTTCCCTTTTCAGTTGTCTCTCAGTTTCTTAAGAATATATCTGAGAGTATCCAAGGCTCTTGGTTGTATCTGGGGGAGAGGGTCCTCTCCCTCCACAGGAATAATTCCTGATCCTAATGTGATACCGTTTTCTCTGCTCCTGGAGGTCAGCTTGATAGACAGCTAAATCCGGAGACCTCCAGGCCTGCCTTTGATGGAGGCTCTTGAGCACCGGGGCTGGTGGCCCAGGCTCCAGAGTCAGCCTGAGCTGGTTGGTCCTGGCTCCACTGCTTCCTGGCTGGGCCTGTTTCCCCAGCTCTCAAACGAGGCCGGTTATTCCTGCCTCGTAGGGTTGAGAGAGTTAAATGAGGTGGTGTACAAGTATGCCGCAAGTGTTTTAGACGCTTTTTTACCGGGTGCTCTTAATAATTGTTAGCTACGTTTCATCCCATTTCTTAGACAATGTTGTCCTTTAAATGGAAGTTAGTTTTACACACACCCACACACACAGCCATAAGTAAGACGTCCCTGCTTCTCTATCATGTGTATCATCTTTAAAGTGCATGAAATGCATTAATGGTTGACATGAGCAGCTCTGGTGGGGCTGCGGGGTTGCTGGTTATGTCATGAAAACAGGGACCCCACTGTAGAGTCCCCTTGCACGGGAGATCCTATCCTTGGCATTGAGCGACTCGGGGGCCTCAGGCATCCCCTGGAGTCCATCAGTGCCAGATTCTCTGCTTTCAGGTGTTATGAATTGAGGACCGTCTCACCAGGCACAAGCCTGGGAATCGCCTTTTTCTGGGGTATTGATGCCTTATCAGGAATGAAAGGGCCTGAGTGGGGCAGGATTTCCCTGCCACAGAATATGTGCAGAGCACATGTGGCATTTGCCCAGGATCTGCAAACACTTTTGTCCCGAGTTATCGTCATCATCGTTAGCTTGTGGCCCGGAGGGCCCTGTGACCTGGGGAGTGCACTAAACTTCTCCTTTGTCTGGCCCTTTTGCTCTCCAGCATTACCCTGAACGCCATGGAGGCCCAGAGCGCCATGGCCGGGACTCCCGCGATGGCTGGGGTGGCTACGGCTCCGACAAGAGGATGAGTGAAGGCCGGGGGCTGCCTCCTCCACCCAGGTTTGTGCCACACACTCCCGCAGCACCGGCCAGGAAGCCTGTGTGCCCTTGGCTGAAAGGCGGGGGCTGCCCATCGCATCTCTGACACGCAGCCGTTGGTGCAGTTGGAGAGGGTCAGGGGCAGGTGTGCAGCATCTCTTAAGTCTTCGCTTGAAATCCAGTTTTCAGTTGACCCCTAGTTGGTATGGCAGGCTGGGAGTTGTGGTTTGGTGCAGATGACCGCATGTGAGTCTTGCCTCCACCTTAAGACATAGAGCGGGGATTGGCAAACCTGTACTTGCAGTAAAGCAGCCGAGCAGGTGGGGAGAGGAGTGCCGGGGATGCAGCACACAGAATGCGCGTCCCCATCCTCAGTCCACCACTGCTCTCACGGTGAGACCCAGGCACAGGGCAGTCCAAATCAGAGACGTCTTTTCTCCCAAGGGGCAGACGTGACTGGGGGGAACATGGCCGAAGAATTGAGGATGACCGTGCCTGGCAGGGCGCTGCCGACGGAGGCATGATCGACAGGGACCACAAGAGGTGGCAAGGTAACCGGCTGCTCTGGGTGGGGGACATTTTGTGTTGCGTAAGGAGCCCCTGAAGAGCTGGAGGCCACACCTGCTGGCACTCTGCCGTCTGCCAGCTTTGGGAGGGCAGGATCACCCTTCTCTGCTTTATGCATCCCCTGCTCGAGGCTGGGCCCAGCAGGCCTCATGAAGGACCAGACGCTCGGGGGTCTCTGGCCTGGGAACGGGGTGGCCGTCAGCCAGGTTCTTGGCACTGCGACCATCATGGTGCACGTTCGCGCGCTGGAGGCCGGGCTCGGTGCCGTGCGTGAGCCGCGCCCCTTGTCTTCTAGGTGGTGAGAGAAGCATGTCTGGCCACTCGGGGCCCGGCCATATGATGAACCGGGGAGGGCTGTCAGGGTAAGGTGCTCACGCCTCCGTCTTCACCGTCTCTCCTTTGCATGTCGGCTTACCTTGGTAACAGTTTACACACACTCAGGTCTCTCCGGCTAACATCGCGTTCCCCTTAGCCGTGACGTATGCAGGGTCCGTCCTGTGTCCCTGCTCCTGAAGCAGTTTTGTGCATCTGTTTTCTGACCCCGCCTCCCCGGCAGACTTGGCAGATCCCGTTGAATGTGTGCGATTTGGGACAGGTGGCCGGGGAGGGCTTCCCGGACAGAAGATTTTGAATTTGTTCCCAGGCGCGGCAGCTTTGCCCCCGGCGGAGCGTCCAGGGGCCACGTGATTCCGCGCGGCGGAATGCAGGGGGGATTTGGCGGACAGAGCCGGGGGAGCAGACCCAGTGACGCCCGCTTCACTCGCCGCTACTGAGCACTCCCGGCCCCGTGTTCGTGTCGTGCGGCAACGAGTGTCTGTCCTGTTAGGAGTTTCCTTCAACTGTGTAAAAATATTTTTTTTTTATCTCCTACCATATTTTAGCTCAATACAATGTGAATTTGTTTTTTGTGCTTTTGTTTTTTTTGTAATAAATGTGTTTCTGTTCACATACCCTTTATTTGGAGTGTCATCTCTTTATTTCCTCCTCCCTAAGTCAAGCGAAATTGTAGTGGGCATTGGGGGCCACCACCCTTCAGACGAGCATGTTCCCAGCGGTGCCCGCCCCCGGCCTGGAGCAGGCAGCGCCCTGTCAGCTGTGCCCGTGCCCGTCTTGCCCCTGCTCTCAGGCCCTGGGTGCTTCCTCACGTGCTTCCCACGGGCAGCCTCCGGGTTCGGGTCTTTAATGGCCCTTGTGGAAGGGCACGGAGCAGCCGAGGCCGCCTCCCGCGTTCCTCGTCTTCTCCCTGAGCAGAGGCCGAGGCTCTTCAGGTTGGGGGCGTGAACACCAGGGTCCTTGAGGTCCGTGTCGGAGTTAAGAAAGGTTACAAAACAGTAACGCAGCGTGTGATTCCATTTGTAGTAACATCCGTATGCACAAACATACAGGCGCGCGCACACACACATATACACATACACGTTTATGTTTGTTAAAACCTTAGTAAATGCTTTTTAAATTACAAGCAAGGAACAGAGCTGTGTCCAAAGCTTACCACATTCATGTAAAATAAAAGGACATATAGTCGTTGTTTGTACATGTCTTTAAACAAAAACTCCCTGGAAAAATACACAAGAGACCTAATACCAGCCATGTTTCTCTGCGGCTCAGGGAGCTGGGCGGGTGGGCTCCGTGAGCGTGGGGGGACTTGTCACTGTACTGCCTGATCCATTCTGATTTTCAGTCACCTAAAGAGAAAATTGGTTCAAACTTTATAAAAAAGGAAACAAAAACTGGTGTAGATACTTCTGCCCTGTAAACCATTGCTTACTGCATTTCAGGGAGGCCCAGGCGGCGGACACCCCAGCATCAGGCGAGGATGTTAGTCTGTACATCATTTTTTAAATAATTGTGTACTGTCGGGGGTGCCTCCGCCTGAGCTGCTGTGACAGTGCACAGTGTGACGGCTCAAGCGGTGGGAATTACAGCTCAAGGTTTGAGGCTAGAAGTCCAGAATCAGCAGAGCTCACTTTCTCCCCAAAGATGACAGTGTGCTGTCTCGCCGCAGTTCTGCGTTTCCCATTGAGTGCTGAGGTCCTCTCCTTCCTTTCTCTCGGGGTCTCCACTCTCTTCTGCTTCTGGTTCCTTCGCTTGGCTTTTTTTTTTTTAACTAGAGAAGTTGTAGATTTACAGAAAAATGTAGAAAATAACAGTGTTCCCATATACCCCAGCCTGCTATTAACATTTTGCGTTAGTGTGGCACCTTTGTCACACTCAATGAAAGAAATGCAATTGTACTACTAACCGTAGTCCACAGTTCACATTAGGGTGGTAGTGTTTCCGTTTTTCATAACTACCCTATTACTAACACCTTGCATTAGTGTGGTACATTTGTTACAAGTCAAGAAAGAACATTTTTATAATTCTGTCAACTATAGGCCATCATTTACAATAGGGGCCTCTGTTATACAGCCTGTGTTTTAATTTTTATTCTAGTAACATGTATGACATAAAATTTCCCCTTCTAACCACATTCATGTATATAGTTCAACACTTTTAATTACACTTAACTATGCTGTGCTACCATCACCACCATCGATTTCCAGAACTACTGTCAGCCCCAATAGAAACCCTGTTCCCCATCCCCGTCCCAGCCCCTGGTTATCTGTATTCTAGTTGGCTTATTCTGGTTACTCTGCATCAGCGAGATCATGCGATATTTGTCCTTTTGAGTCTGGCTGACTTCACTCAACACAATGTCTTCAAAGCTCTACCATGTTATGACGAGCTAGAATGTCATTTTTACGGCTCGGTAATTTCCCATTGTGTGTATAGACCACTTGTTCATCCATCCATCTGTTGATGGACACTTGGGTTGTTTCCATCTCTTGCCAATTGTGAATTCTTTGTGAACATCGGTGTGCAAATACCTGTTCAAGACCTTGCTTTCGGTTCTGGGTACTCGCCAAGGAGCGGGATTCCTGGGTGGCATGGTAATTGTATACAAGCTCCCTGGGTCGCCACCACGCTGCCTTCCACAGCAGCTGCGCCATCCGACATTCCCACCACCTCTTCACAGCCTCCAACGCTTGTAGTTTTCTGGTTTTTTTAAAGTGAAGCTGAGCGTCTCTTGAGGGCCTTCTCTTACGGAGGCCTCCAGGTATCTGAGTTAAGACCCCCCCATCCAGTTGGGCCACCCCTTAACTAAAAATAATCTTTGCAAAAGGTCCTCTCTATAATGGGCTCACGCCCACAGGAATACAGATTAAGAGTATGTGTGTTGGGGGTGTGTGTGCATAATTCATCCCACCATCTGATATACTGAAGGAAGAAAGATTAAGTCTAATTGCTGAAAAGACATTGTTCCAAACTTCATTTTACCAATGAGGGACCAGACCCAAGAGGGCAAGTCCTGGCCTGAGCCACAGTGGAGACTGAGAGCTGACTGGACTCCCTGCACAGTGCTCTCCACACCCAGCACCCAGCCTGCCTCTCAGGGAGCTGTCTCCTGACGAAGCATTTCGCAGGGGAGCAGAGGTGGCCGCCCACCATCTCGAACATTCCCCGTGGGAGTTTTCCATCCTGTTGACGGAATGTGGGGAAGGAACATTTCCCTCTTCTCTGTGTGTCTGTGTCCTGCATATGGGACGTCAGTCTTCCCAAGTGCAGACAAAACGTCCCACAGATTTCAGGAAAAACAGAAGCAACAGGCATCGCAAGCCACAAACTCAACCCGCAGGTTTGGTGGGAGCAAATGGACATTTCCTTGAGGAGTTATATCAAGTGCTATACCTGAATTCAATGAAAAAGAAAAAACCAGATCTGAAAAACGGATGCTACGAGTTTCCTCCAAGGACTAAAGGTTTGCCTAGGGGCAAATAAAACATTGCCACGTTCAACCTAAAAGAGAACATGGAGACAGCTTGCTGTCAGTCGACCAAAGTTGAGGGGGATGGCAGTGCTTCTGGAAAGGTTTCTGGGGGTTCCTGATAAAAGCACAGCCTTCCCTGCCCTCTGATTGTCCTTGTGGGTGTTGGCACTGGTGGTCCTTGACTAGTAAACGCCTTCGTCTTCACGTGGTTGTCTTCCCTCTGCATGTCTGACTGTGTCTTCTCTCCCCTGCTTTTTACATTTTTGTTGTGAAATTAAACATATATACAGAACAGTGATAACTTTGATAACTTTCAAAGTATGACTTGACAAGTAGATAGCAAATTTTAAAGATTGTTATCGGTTACAGTTCCATTTCAGTTGTTTCCTTATTGTGAAATCAAACATACAGAAAAGTGATGACTTTCAAAGTACAATTTAACAAGTAGCCATAGAGCAAATTTCAAAGAATGTTATGAGTTACAGTTCCACAGTTTCAGTTATTTCCTTATTGTGAAGTATAACATACACAGAAAGGTGGTAACTTTCAAAGTGCAATTTAACAAGTAGCTACAGAGCAAATTTCAAAAAATGTTATGGGTTGCAGTTCATCCATTTCAGTTATTTCCTTCCAGTTATTCTAACACCCCAGCATCTAAAATATATGTAAAGATTCGGTATTCATAATCCTTTGTTACATCCTATGTTGTCTGTTGCTACCTGTCTCTCGTTTGATCACTTTGTCAATCTTCAAGGGACATCTGGTCAGCGACCTCCGGTTCATGTTTGCTAATGCTGCCATGCAAAATACCAGAAATGGATTGGCTTTTTTAAAGGGGGTTTATTTGGTTACTAAATTATAGTCTGAAGGCCATGAAGATGTCCAGATGAAGGCATCAACACACGTACACCTTCACCAAAGGAAGGTTAACGGCATCCGGAAAACCTCTGTTAGCTGGGAAGGCACGTGGCTGGTGTCTGCTGATACCAGATTGTGTTCCAGCTCCACTGTCAGCTCCTGTGTGTTCTTCAAAGTGTCTCTCTTGGCTGCAGCCCCTCCTTCTGTCCGTGAACACCTTTATAGGACTCCGATGATTCAATCAACACTCACCCCGAATGGGTGGGTAACACCTCCATGGAAATTATCCAATCAAAATTCTTGCTCTCAGTTGATTGAGTCACATCTCCATGGAAACAATCAAAGGAGTCCAACCTAATCAACACTAATACGTCTGTCCCCACAAGATTACATCAGAGAACATGGCGTTTTGGGGGACAGAATACATCCAAACTTGTACACCACCCCTCCTAACTTGTTCATATTCAAAGCGGGTGTTGACATTATGGAAAAGAGGGGTGCGTCTGGTTGATGTTCTTGAAGAGGCTGTTTCCTCTGGGTTTGGGGACTTATCTGGCATAAGAACACTCAGGAAGTGTTCTGGTTTGCTGATGCTGCCGGAATGGAAGACACCAGAGATGGATCGGCTTTTATAAAGAGGGTTTATTTGGTTACAAAGTTACAGTCTTAAGGCCATAAAGTGTCCGAGGTAACACATCAGCAATCGGGCACCTTCACTGGAGGATGGCCAGTGGTGTCCGGAAAACCTCTGTTAGCTGGGAAGACACGTGGCTGGCGTCTGCTCCAAAGTTCTGGTTTTAAAATGGCTTTCTCCCAGGATGTTCCTCTCTAGGCTGCAGCTCCTCAAAAATGTCACTCTCAGTTGCTCTTGGGGCGTTTGTCCTCTCTTAGCTTCTCCAGAGCAAGAGTCTGCCTTCAGCGGCCGTCTTCAAACTGTCTCTCATCTGCAGCTACTCTCTCAGCTTCTGTGCATTCTTCAAGTTGTCCCTCGTGGCTGTAGCAAGCTCGCTCCTTCTGTCTGAGCTTATATAGTGCTCCAGTGAACTAATCAAGGCCCAAGGTGAATGGGCGGGGCCACACCTCCATGGAAATTATCCAATCAGAGTTGTCACCCACTGTTGGGTGGGGTGCATCTCCATGGAAACACTCAAAGAATTACAATCTAATCAACACTGATACATCTGCTCACACAAGATTACATCAAAGATAATGGCATTTTGGAGGACATAATACATTCAGACTGGCACAGGAGGTTTTATGTTTCTGAAAAATAAACTTAGTGAGTGAAACTTTTTAGAGTCTCACATAGGGACCTGGGCATTCAGGACTACTGTTGATTAGGGCTTGGCATACTATGACCATTTGAAATATTTAGCTGGAGCCTGCATAAGAGTAACCTCCAGGACAGCCTCTTGACTCTGTTTGAAACCTCTTAGCCACTGAAACTTTATTTTGTTACCTTTCTTTTCCCCCTTTTGTTTAAGAAGGCATTCTGAATCCCCCAATGCCAGGGTCAGGCTCATTCCTGGTTGTCATGTCCCACATCACCAGGGAGACTCACTCCCTTGGCAGTCATGTCCCATGTGGGGGGTGGGCTCTCCCCTTCTTGGAAGGACACCAGTCAAATTGGATCCCCTGAGCTTAATTTAGTCCATCTGCAAAGACCTGATTTCCAATCAAAGCCACATTCGGAGGTCTGGGGGCTAGAACTTCAACTTATATTTTTTTGTGTGGGGGGAGATGTTTATGATGTATTAACTGAAAAAAGTTAGATTAGAAATAGCACTTGCATCCCCACATCCATTACAGCCTCTGTTCCCCATGGCCTCTGGAGATAGCAGCGTGGGGGCTGTCGCGTGCCCACGGACAGCCTGTGGGGGTCGCTCTGGGTTGTGCTTTGGGGTTTTCATTGTGTTACATTTTCACGATCAGCAATCTTGCCTTGAACGAGGACTCTTCTGGAGAAAGGAAAAGGAAAGTAGGTTTTCTAACCTGCCCCTGCCCACCTCCTGTCCTGGCATTTGGCCATCACGGGCGTGCCCGGGAAGTAGTGAAGGGAGTGGGGCTTGGACAGTTGGGAGGCTGGTGGTTCTGGGGCTGTGATTGCGAGGGGATTCCGGCTTCCTGTGAGCAGAGGCCCACGGGGGAGAGGCCAGCGGCAGGCCCACTGTTGCCGTTTCCTCGGCTGCTGGAACAAATACCATCAATCAGTTCAGGTTAAACAATGGAAATTTACTCACTCGGGGTTTCAAGGCTGGGAAAATGTCCAAATCAAGGCATCATCAAGGTGATGCTTTTTCCCTCAAGACTGTGGCGTTCTGGGGCTGGCTGCCGGTGACCCTTGGTCCTGGGCCCCTCTGTCGCCTGGTGTGCTGGTTTGAAACTGTTATGGGCCCCAGAAGAGCCATGATCTTTTAATCCAGTCTTCAGGAGGAACCATTTGATTGATTGTTTCCATGGTGATGTGAGTCACCCAACAGTGGGTGAGACCTTTGGATTAGATCATTTCCATGGAGGTGTGGACCCTGCCCATTCTAGGTGGGTGTTGATTAGATCACAGGAGTTCCTTAAGAGAGACATTTTGGAGAGGAGAAGAGCCAACGCAGACCCAGATGTTGGAGATGCTAGTAGATGCAGACTGAAGGATGTTTGGAGACAGTAAGCTAAGAGATGAAGCCCAGTGTTTGCCCTGGAGAAGCTAAGAGAGGACGCCCTGACACTCAGAAACACCCTGGGAGTAAAAGCAAGAATGTACAGGAGTTGAGAGAGAAAAGCTAAGAGAGACAGAAGCCCAGAGACATTTTGGAGAAAGCCATTTTGAAGCCAGAACCTGGGAGCAAAGGACCAGCAGACGCCAGCCCCCTGCCTTCCCAGCTGACGGGTGTTCCGACGTCATTGGCCATTCATTGAAGGTGTCCTCTCGTTGATGCCTTAGTTTGGACACTTTTATGGCCTTAGGACCATAAGTTTATACCCTAATAAATCCCCTTTATCAAAGCCAGTCCATTTCTGGTATGTTGCATAATGGCAGCATTAGCAAACCGAAACACCTGGCAAGGCACGTGACAGCCTCTCCTGGCCTCTCCCTTCTCTTCTGGGTTTCATTGACGTTCAGCTCTGGCTGCTCCCTGTGGCTTTCTCTCCTGTCTGAATTTTATCCCATTTATAAAGGACCCCAGTAATAGGCTGAAGCCCCCCCCCGTTGGGCTGGGCCACACCTTAACTGACGTCACCTCATCAAAAGCTCCTGCTTACAATGGGTTCACACCCCCAGGAAAGGATTCGGTTTAAGCCCGTGTTTTTTCCTGGGATACACACAGCTCCAAACTGCCACCTCCACGGGATGCGGATGGTGCTTGGAAGCTGGTCTCTTTCGGGGGCTGAGCAGAAGTTGTTGAAAGTCCTCCCACCACGGCGCGGTGCCGTGCATCCTCCAAGCCCCTCTCCCCAGCCCGCCTTGTGTCCTGTCAAGGCGGTTCGTAAAAGGAAGCGGCTCCACACAGTCCTGGGGTGCCAGTGCCGGGGGAGGGGGCAAGCTCGGTCTCTCTCCACGAGCCTCTGAATTACCTTTTCTGCACTAAGCCTGTGGACCACTGGCCGAAGACTGGCGGGCTCCACGCAGCTAGGCAGAGCAGAGCAGCCGGTCCGCCCGGCCAGGAGGCCGAGGCTGCAGCACATCAGCTGGCTGAATTGATCCGTCTTCTTCAGAAACAATCACCTGCTTGGTTTTCCTTGCCTTGCGGTTGCCGAAGGTCTTGCTGAAAAGTCTGGGGAGCAGAGAATCAACACACTGCGAGTCAAAAGTTCACGGACTCTTTGGATAGTTGAAGTGGACCTTCTCTTCCATGCCCAGGAGTGGGGTCCTGGGTGATAAGGCTCGCTGGCTCCCCCCACACTGCAGCCTACTCAGGAAATGCAGCAATTTCGGGGCTGGGCTTTGCACGGCTGCAAAATGTCCTGCTCCTCCATCAAGGGGCACAGCGTCACACGCAGGGGAGCTGGCACTCAAATCAAAATTCCAAATCATAGCGATGGCTCACGGACAGGCCTTCAGTGGAAACTTCCTACTTAAATCTCCTATTCCGGCAACATAAAAACATTTGTGGGGGGTTTTTCTTGGAGAATGTGCAACTTGAAAAAAATGTTTTTCAGTCAGTGGAAGATTTCCAAAAAATCTCTTTGCTAGGCCTGCCGGCTGGGGTGTCATGGAAACTCATTGGAGACAAACCCCAGTCGCTCAAAAGTGGTGGCAGCCTCAACCCATATTTTGGGGGGACACAGTTCAACCCGTAACACCAGGCCTTGGTCAGATGCCCGACGTGAGGCACAAGGGCAGCTGGGAAGGCAAATGTCTGGCATGTTTGGCCTCTAAAGAGAACCGTGGGTTTGCCACTGAGGAAGAGTGGGGGTGGCTGGGGGGATGGGGGGAGTGGCCCAGCCACCCCAACTCAGGGTGAACTTCTCATCTGTCTGAGCCTTGGTCCCACCTGTACAATAAGTCACCCCTAACATAATTTTTTTTGGGGGGGAGCTCAAATGATTTAATAGATAAAAAGCATTTTTCTAAATGTATGCTGCTGTCAGCTGTGACCCCTTAGACTGCCCCAACATCTGCCTCTGGTCCTCTGGGCCACTGGACCTGGGTCCCAACTTCCCCACCGGGAACACGAGGGAGGGACGGACGGCGGCTACATTAGGACAAACGTGGCGTAAGCCTCTCAAACCATGATTCTGGGGTTGCTACAAATGGAAGTGGTGATCTTCTCTCACCCCAAACTGGAAAATAACATGATTTGTGGCCTCCAATTCTCATCTGCAATCACAGCTGCTATGAATTAAAGCTCCACATACTGTCCCGAGGCCGTCTGACAACAGGGAAGGCCAGGGGAAAGGACGGCCTGGGAAGGGGTCGTGAATGTTGGCAGTCAAGATTGGTGGCGAAGACAAGCTGTGCCTGGGGAGCTGAGAGCCACCCGGCCAGCCTGGAGGAGGAGGTTGGAGGGCACGCTAAGGGGTCGGGGCTCCTTTGGAGGGCAATGGGGAGCCATAGAAGGTTTTTGAGCAGGGGAGGGACGTGATTGGACTTGGATTTGGGGGAAAGGATTAGAGAGGGCAGGCTGGAGGCCAGAAGACCAGGAAGGAGCCCTGGGCTGGGGCTTGGCGCTGGCAGCTGGGACCTGACGACTGGGTCCGTGTGGATGGCAGGAGCAGCTGTGGGGAATGGAGGGGAGGCAGTGGCTTCCACCAGGCCCAGGCTGTGTAGGCAGTGACTGAATCCCAGGGACTGGGGAGCTCCACCTCAAGGGCTGCCTGTCCAGGAAAGCAGTGAGAGCTGGGGGTGAGCCGAGGAACAGGTGCTTTCCCCTACAGAGCTGCCAGCACGGGTCCTTGCACCTGGGGCTCGGCTTGGAGCAGCACCAGTTCTGCTGCAGGCAGCTAGCTACTGTGTGGGCAGGGCCTGGGTTCCCGGGAGGGGCTTGGGGTGTCTGCATGCACCCTACAGGGTGATTGGGACAAGGTGGGTGGGGGCTGCTCATGACGCTAGCCCTGCCCTGCTCTGTGGTCTCCAGTGGTTTCCTCTCATCCCTGCGCCTCAGTCCCCCATCTGTAAAAGGGCCCACCCCACCCCAGGTCCACACCGCTTGCGAGACCAGGTGTGGTTGGGTGCTTCCCCAAGTCCTTCCTGCCCACTGGGGGTGCCCCGTTCCTGAGCCAGCACAGCCTCCACCCTCTGGAGCTCCAGTTCCACCGCATTTGTGTCTCCCACTGACCCTGGGCAGGCCCTGCTGTGACCAGCTCCAGGTGTGCTGGCCGGCGGATGAGGGCAGACCCACCACATGGCTGAAGAATTCCAACACCAGGTTCACCAGGCTACAGGACAGGCCGCCTGGGTGGGGCAGAGCTGGCTGGGTGGGTGCAGCCAGCTTACCCAGCGGCAGCTCTCCTGTCAGCCTGGAAATGGTGGTTTCTTTGGTTTGCTTTGCTGGGCATTACACATCACCGCAATGAAGCTACCCAACACCACGCTCTGCCAGTTGGGATGTGTTAGTGTTGACGAGGTTGGAATCTTTTGTTTCCATGGAGATGTGACTCAGTCAACTGTGGGCAAAACATTTGATTAAATTATTTCCATGGAGCGATGGGCCCCGCCCATTCAGGGTGGGGCTCGATTTGATCACTGGGGTCCTATAAAAGAGCTCACAGACAGGAGCTCAGTGCTGCAGCCAAGAGAGACATTTTGGAGATGGCCATTGAAAGGAGACTTTTGCTACTCCAGAGTCTGCCTGGGAGAAACTAAGAGAACACCCCCAGACGCCTAGAGAGAAACGTCCTGGGACAAACTCATTTTGAAACCAGAACCCCAGAGCAGAAGCCAGCCACGTGCCTTCCCAGATGACAGGTTTTCTGGATGCTGTTGGCCATCCTTCAGTGAAGGTACCTTGTTGTCGATTACTTCGTTTGGAAACTTTTATGACCTTTGGGCTATAAAGCTGTAACCAAATAAACCCCTTTATAAAAGCCAGTCCATTTCTGCTATGTTGCCTAATGGCAGCTTTAGCAAACCGGAACACGTGCCATGCATAGTTACTGTACTTTGGGGTAGAGGCCAGACAAGGGCATGGGGGGCTGCCTTCCGGCAGGGTGCCCTTGGTAGAACATCTCCCAACTGCAGGTCATTTCCCCCTCTGTAATCTGGTGATGACAACGGGGCAATCGTGAGGGGTCAAAGATTCATGGCCCCACCTATATTTGAAGGGGGTGAGAGACAGGCCTGGGACAGGGCTTGTGGGTGCTGGGTGATTAGACATCCAGTTCCCCAGGAGGGGGGCCAGGACAGCATTTGAATCGGGCCTTGCAATTCCCCTCAGCTGTAAAATGGGCCCATGAGCCTCCTCCCTCCTGGGGCTGTGGGCTCAGGCTGGGGCCAGCCACTGGGCTCACCCCCTCCAACTCGGCCATGCTTCTGGCTGCCATGATGCCAGCAGTCACTTCTACCTCCACAGGACTGAGGGCAGAGATGCGGATGATTAGAGATGTTTGCTGGGTCTGCCCCCTCGGCCCTCATCCAGGCCCTTCTCCCACCCCCACCAAAGCTCAGCAGGGACCGGGGGGGCACAGGGAGCCAGGCAGCTGGCAGCCACACCTCCAGGTGACACACTGGACGTGTGAGACCACCCTGAGGACCAGGCTGGGCCCTTGGTCCTCCCGCTCCCCAATCCTGCCTTGGCTTCCCTCACCTGTCACACCGCCAGCCCCCTCCTCCTGACCTGGGAGAGCTCTTTCCCCTCCAGAGAACTCTTAGGAACGGAGGATTCTACACCAGCAACGGGGCATTCCCTGCTTCCAGGGGAGCATCTGGGAAGGACTCTGTCTAGGGGTGTGAGATCTGGCCCCTGGCCCAGGCTTCCCTCCATCACGTCCACCCCACAAGTGCCCCCCAACGCCCACAGCAGCTGGGTGCTAGGAGTCAGCAGGGCTGCCCTCTTGGAGCTCACAGCCCGGCAGGGGTCACCCTCAGGACTCGGGGCTGCCCAGGCCCACCAGCGGGGGGATGCGGTGGATTGAATCCCATCCCCCAGCAAAGGACAGGTTCTTACTCCCAATCTGCTTCCCAGTGGGTGCAGACCCACCTGTAAATAGGATATTTTGAGGAGGCTTATTAGTTAAAGTACGAGTAAAACCCTACTTTGGATGCGGTCGAACTGAATCAGAATGGGCCTTAACCCGTATTAGTGGAGACCTTATCAAGAGAGGAAATTCGGATGCAATCGGTCAGAGAAAGCCACAGGAGGCGGCCAAGGACCTCACCATGTGACAGAGGCAGCGACAACTGCCTGCGGACCCCAAGAATTTGGCGAGCCAGCACCAGACCACCACAGGCTCCGAGAGGAAGCATCATCTTGCTGACGCCTTGACTGGGGATTTCTGGCCTCTACAACCATAAGCCAATAAAAGCTCATTGTTTAAGCCAACCCAGGCAGTGATGCTTGTCACAGCAGCTCCAGCAAACTGAGACGGTGGCAGTCAGGCAGCTGACCCAGTTTGGGGCAGGGGTCTCGGGGGAGACCCCCGAATGGCAGTCACCATCAGGCCGGAGCTTTCCAGGAATCACTGTGGTTGCCGGGGAAGGGTAAAATGAGGCAGGAGCCCAGGCGAGGGAGGGCTGGGACCTCGGGGGCTCATGGCTGGGGCAGACGACAGAGGAAGCGTGAGTTCTGCTCACCTCCACTGAGCCTCTGCTTCTGGAATGCTCCACCTTGAAAGCTCAGCCTTCCACACACCAAGCACCCCCTGCCCCAAACCCAACTTGCCCTCAGCACTTTCTCAGCCCTCTGCCAGGACCCAGAGCACTTTCTGGAAAGCATCAGCGTTAACCCTCTGCTCTCACTGTCCTGGCCAGGTTGGGGGCCCCAGCGGGCAGGGCCTGGCAGGCCCCAGCCGGGGCACACACCCACGCCTCCTCTACCCAGGGCCAGCACGCGGGTCGCGGGCACTTCTGAAGTCCTTTATTCGGCCTGCCAGGCCGTGAGCTGCCCTCGGAGCGGGGTCCCTCAGTCTGGAGTCTTCAGGTCCGGGGCATCCGTGCCCCTGTTCCTGTCATGCTACTTGATATGTTCCTTCAGGTATTTCCAGCCCTGTTTGGAGTACTCGCAGGCCTTGGAGGGGGCGGCCGACAGAGCCGCCATCATCGTGATGATACCTGTCAGGGGACACAGCCGCCCAGTGAGGGCTTGCCGCCCAGTGGAGGAAGCTGCCCTTTGGCCTTTGCCCTGGAAACTCAAGGCTGGGGAGACTTTTTAGAGGTACCACATCCGGCCCCATCAACTCCACACGGGGACACCGTGGCAGAGGAAGGGCTGGGCCTTGCCTTGTCCGGGGTTACCGGATGGGCTCTGATGTGGCCCCAGGCCTCCTACCCCCAGTCCACGACTTCCCTTCAAGCCCAGCAATGCACAGCCCAGCCTTCAAAGAGACTCCGGTGGGTTCCCGATCCCCCGGAATCTCCAACCTCTATTAAAATGCCAGGAGGCGCACACATGGCAGCCAGGGGGGAAAGGAAAATGTGGATCAGGAAGCAGGGATAGGGAAGTATGGAGACTGGGATATCCGGGGCCTAGGCTAGGCAAATCCCCACCTACCTGAATTCCAGTAATCGCGGATGGGAACGTTAAGCTTTGGAGCAGGTGGGAGCTGGGAAGAGACAGAAGGAGCTGGTGAGAAGGGAAGGGCTCAGCAGCGCCCCCACGCACCTCGAGAGGGAAGAACACGCACCCCCGAGTGCCCAGGACGCCAAGCAAGGCTAAAGGGACCTCAGGCGACCCAAGAGCTGACCCCCTCCCAGCCCCGGGTACCTGGGGCATTTGCAGGCCTGTCCGCTCGCACACGTACTGGCTGAACTGGTACACGGCAAGGGGCACCACCTCCTCCGCCTTCCGAAGGGCCGCCTGGCTCTTCTCGCTGGGCCCCAGCAGCTCTTGATCGTAGACCAGGTAAACGGAGCCCCCCGCCACACTGCCCTTGATGAGGAATCTGCGGGCAGCGTAAAGAGTGACAAGCAATCAGTGGGCACGGCTGGCCACGGGGATGAACTGGTCCCTCCTGGGGGTCCCTGGCTGAGAAGGTGATACACCTATACCCAGGTAATTCAAAGCACAGGATGCTGTGGGAACCCAGAGGCATATCTCACTCCTAATAGGCATGACGCTGAATTTCCAGGGGGCAAAGAAAGGCTATGTGACCCCACTTAACGGGTAAACTGAGGCTCGAAAATGGGCAGCGGGTCACTCAAGGTCTCGCAGAGATCAAGGGAAAGGGAAGACTTAAGACCCCTGACCTTCTGCCTTCCGGCCCAGGGAGAAATGCTCCGTGAGCAACCTGCGGGGGTTTCCTAAGGGTCCCTGAAAGGTTCCTGCACGTCACGCGCCACCCCGGGCCCTGGCCCCCAATGAAGGATTCACGGGGTTTTGATGTTTTGCAGCGAAGTCAACTGAGGGGTCTCGGATGCAGTGCGCCGCGAGACTGGGGCTCGGCTGTGAAGCAGGAAGGAAGCGCTGGGCGGCCAAGGCAAGAACTTCCTGCCCGAGCCTCAGTTTCCCTCTCTGCGCCATTGTGGGGGGAGGGCGGTGGCACTACGGGAAGCGAACGTCAGGTCGGGACCAAACCCGGGCGGAGGGTGGCAGGAGGAGGGGACTGTCTCCTCGCCCCGGCGGCCCCACGCACCTCATCAGCGATAACACCCGGGCCACCATAGCCGCGCCGCTCCGCGCACAAGGACAGCCGCCTGGCCCGCCGCTTCCGGTCGCGGGCCGCAGAGGCCTCCGGGAGTCGGAAGCCGAGACTACGGTCCCGGCTCTAAGGTCCCTGAGAAGGGCGGTGGGTGCCCTCGCGAACGGGCGCTGGGAAATGTAGTCTTTACTGCCCGGGTCGCCGCAAAGGTTCCTGGGAAGTGTAGTCGGCAGCTCAACCCGGCTGCGGCTGGGCCGGTCACCTGGCCGCGGAGGCCCCAGGGAAATGTAGTCCGGCCTGGCGCTGGAGACTCGAAAGTTCGGGGGTGTCGGACGTCTGAAGGGAGGTCTGGGGGGGATGGAGGGAGATCTTGGGGCCGGGGAGAGCCACCCGCACCCGCGCGGGGTACTGATGGTCCCGACCTAGGGGAGCGCGCCTAGAAAGTGGTTGCCACGGCAACGTGAGGGCCGACGTCGCGCGGCGGGGACCAGGCAGCAGGCCGTTACCCTGGCAACCAAGCCCACCCGCCTGGGGTCACGTGACCGGGACTCCCCGCGAGGCGGGCGGAACGAGGCTGGGAAGGGAGGATTCCGGGCCGGGATTCCAGCCCCAGTGTACGGCGGGGTAAACTAAGGCCCGAATGGGTGAGTCCGCGGTGGGTGGCACGTAGCGAGTCGCACGCCCCCCTTGGACCCAGGGGAAACTGAGTCCCGAAGAGGTTGAGGGACCAGGCGGTTCTGGGAGGATCCATCCGGGTCCCCCGCAGGCCGGCCCAGCTGCTTCATCCGTCCCTGATCAGTCGGTCCGTCCATCCATCTGTCAGTCCTTCTATCCAATCCCGCCTCCCCTCAGAGGGCTCCTGTGTTCGGGGCGGGGCAGGAGGTGGGGCGTAGAGGTGGGAGCCAGGGGAAACGTGGGGGGTCAGGCAGGAGGTTCCAGGTGGGAGGCGATGAAGCTGGGAGCCCTGGGGTCAGAGAGGAGGGGACAGTTGGAGAAACATTTTGGACGGAGAACGGGCAATACCCGTGGACCGTCAGACCAGGCGGTGAGACTGGGAGGAAGCGAGGCCAGTGCTGGCATCGGGGTGGGAGACAGTGGGGAGCCTGCGATGGTGATGTGGGAAGGTTTGGAGTCAGATGCTGAGCTGGGATTGGGCCCTGCTACATGTAAGGGGTCTGGAGGGTGCCAAAGAGAGCTGTCCAGGAGGTATGGGGAGCTTCGCAGTGGGTGCTCAGGGCGTGGGGCTGCATCTAGAGATTGGAGGTTTGGGCACCCCTCAAACACGCCTTCCTACCTCCACCTGGGCTCCGTCATCTGGAGTTCAGAGGGTAGAAACCCCAGATATGATGGGCCTTGCCCTTTTTCTGGGGAGACCGGTGACTTCCCAAACATTAAGTACCTGCTCGGGGCTTGTTCTTCTCTTTCACATCCTCTCTGGAGGACATAAGACTCCCACAGTGAAGTCACATCTAAACCTGATGTCTCCAACCAGCCCTGGGTGTCCAATTTGGGGGGGGGGTATCTCCAGGCAGAGCTCTGAGCTCTCCCACCTCTCATCTGCCACAGTCCTCATACCACTCTCTGTGTTACTCTGGTATCTATTGAGCACCTCTGTGTACCCAGCACTATTTTGGGCATTAAAGACACGACAGTGAGCAAAACAAGCAAGTTTCCTTCCTGCCTTCACAGAACTGACATGCTAGGGGGCAAGGGGGACGGTGAACATGTAACAGATTATCCCCTAATTTCAGGGGCCAATAAGTGCTGAGCAGGTTCTAGAGAGGTGAGAGGGACGAGAAAGGGGGTGCTTTAGAAATGGAGGCCAGGAAAGAACTCTCAGAGAAGGTCATTTTTGCACCGAGACTTGAAGGAAGGTGTGAGACAAGCCATTTGGACATGTTCAGGGGGAGCATCCCAGCGGAGGGGACAGAGGGTGCAAAGGCCCCGAGGCAGGTTGGCGCCTGGCTGGCTCAAGGCACATTGGAGAGGCCGGTGGGGTGGAGCCAGTTGGTGGAGAGGATGGTGATGGTCCTTCCCTGACCTTTTTTGGCCATTGAGGTGTCGGGGTTTTACACTAAGTGAAATGGGGGAGGATTTTCTTGGGATGAGATGTGATTGGGAGACTGGGTGGAAGAGAGAGGCTCTGAAGAGAGGAGGGGGTTGGCGAAGTGGCTTAGGTGAGTCCTGACCAGGTGTTGGCCAAGGGGATGGAGAGGAAAC
>PVKY010002778.1:0-24042 GCA_004027775.1 Bradypus variegatus | reverse complement strand
TAAGAACATGATGGTCAGGTTTTATAGCCCTCTTTAGCCGAGGCTCAGTACTGCTTAAAGGGTTTTTGAGGGCTAGCCTGGGGGTGCCCAGCACCATGGATAAATGTGGCCTGTTGGCAGGTGTGCTCCAGTCTGAACAAACTGCTGAGAATTGACTTTTTCAGAGAATAACCCACTCATAAGTTGAGCTGGGCCATCTTTCCATTTGTCTTAAACATACTTAAATTTTTCAGCAGTAGGTGAAGTTCTCAAAATTGCCCACGCCCCATTTGCCCAGAGCCAGAAACTGAAATCTTAACCCTTGAAGACTCAGCCTTACATGCAACCTCCATGGTCTCTTATTTAATACTTCAGGATAATTTTCAATAAACCTATTTATTTCAACTTCATGTTCTACTTATGGGCCTTAAATTTGCCAACATAACTAAATAGCTGCCTCTGTGCTCGTGAGTTCTTGATTCATCGAACATTTGCTGAGTGTCAGCTCTGTGCACGGCACTTTGCTAGAACAGCAGTAGCTTGGATGTTAAAAGAAAAATACAGATGCTTAAAATCTAAAGGACATACTGTTCTCAGATGAAGGAATTGCTTATATGTTAAGGAAGGAGGGTTGTCTCACTTTGAAAAGTGACTCCTTTTGTGTTTCTAATGCTTTTATTCAAAGCCACATTATTTGCATCTTGGCCCAGCTTCTCTGTTCCCTCCCAGGCGGATCTCCGCACATCCTCCTGCAAATTCCTCGGCTCCTCCTTGGGACTCGTACAGATCATTCCAAATCCTAGTGGCCTTTCCTGCTCTGAGTAGGTGTCTTCCTCCCGGCTGACTGAGAGCATCGTGGGGCTGTGAGCTTGTCTTCATTCATCTTCCCAATATTAGCACTTAGTTCCCTGCTTTCCACCGAGCAGGGCTTAATCTGTACATCATAAATGCATCTTTCTTTCAGGACTGATGGAAAGTTTAGTGCCCTCTGATGCCTCCCTTCTCTGCTTTGACCCTTTTGCACGACATTATCGCCATGGAATATGCCATCAATTGTACTTAGTTATTTGCTCTTTGTCTGTCTCTCCATTAGAACGTAAGCACCACAGTGGCAGAGACTTTGTCTTTTGATTCTCTGATGAACTCTCAGTGCCCATGTGAGTTCTGACCCACAGTGGGTGCTAAACACATATGTTTTGGAGGATGAATGAATGAATGAAGAACCTGCGGAAGTATCATAGTGGGTTAACTGCTAAACACCATTTTGCTTCTGAAAAGGAAACTAGGGCTGTCAGTTTTGTGATGTTCCCAGCTTGATCAGGTGATAACATCTGTCTAGAAAGTGGTCTCATTATCCCATTTTAAATTTCCCCCCAAAAGTAAAAAAGGTCAGTCATCCTCTGTTTCTCACACCCAGTTATTGAAATAAATGGCTTAGTCTGCACCTAAACCAGACTCCCTGGAGAATGTCCAGGCTTTATCCAGAAGCAATCCTGGCTAACCGGTTTCAATGAGAAACACCCCAAGGGACTCCTTGCTTTCTTTAGACCCGGTTGACAAATTAACTTTTATTGGCCCCAAATGTGGTGCCACTATAATTTGGAGGAGGCTTTGGGTAGCAGGGAAGCTTTTGATGCTTGTTTTCATGACAAAGTGGAATGATAATGGTGCTTAGTCAGATAGCATCTGCAGGTCCTGTGAAGATTCAAACCTATGTGGGCCTTGTCCCCTGGAACCCTGCAGCTGGCAGCTCTTGTCCTCACTGTCATCCCGAGCCCCCCTCTCACCTCCAGCACGTGTCCCTGTCGTCTTGGCCCCTCCCCAAACCCTGTCCCACCTTCCACCTTGCTTTGCTTTACACAGAGCCATGTGTGCTGAACAAAATGGAATATATTATTGTTGTCTAGCCATTACTATTATTTTTAAAAATACATGCAGGTTTGAACAGAGAGAAATATAGAGAGAAACATTATTATTAGGGCAGGACCTTTTTTCTTTTCCTTTAGTGTTTTCTAATCCTATGTTCATATTGTGGCAAATCATAATATATGAAAAATGTGAATGTGAAAAATGAGGAAAGTATTATTTTGTCTGTGGACTGCCTGGTTATATTGTAAACAGGGTAAAGCTTTCCTTTCATTTTCTTTCATACATTCAAGAAATTAAGGAGATACTAAATTGCAAAATGATGACAGTCATGATGCAAAGAAGTCACTTCCGTGAAAGCCACCAGGAGAAGTTATTTATAAGAAAAACAAATTTTTTAGGGCTGAGCTGAGGCTGAGTTATTAACTGGTTTTCCTGAGGAGAGACAAAGCCTAAGCTATAATTTATTGAAAATTAACGAAAATGAATTTTGGTGGCACCGGCTACAAAACTAGAATCAAAATGCAACTATGGGCATACTGTTTTAAAACAGATTTCCCTTCTGGGCTATGAGTTTTTTTTCTCCAACTCTAGTAATATCACAAATAGTATAATTTACAGAATTTTTAATTTGCAAGCAGTAATAGTTTGCATTTGCTAGTGGTTCTGACAGTAGATCTCCCCAGAGGCTCTTATCTTTTATTTATCAGTTCTTTTCATGTGTTTCTTTAGAGTAGCTTAGTTAACAATTTTAAATCAAAACTTATTCTTCTTGAAGCTTTTGTGTTTTGTTTCAGAAGCCTTGCCTTGCATTTGTTTGTTAAATAAATGCTTCATATCTCTTTTAGCTTAAGCATAAAATCTTTAAATTTTGGTATGATTGTTTGTAAAATTCTTGATGCCCAACTATGAGACTTTTATCTGGAAAGAGAGAGCCTAGTGCTATAACCAGACAGCTACACAAAAGTTTGGATTCCTTTTTTGGTGAAAGTATGCCCAGTTTTAGATCATCTTTTCCTCTGAACTTGATTCTCACGGAAGCCCTTTACCAATTTGGGCTTTAAAAATACATGCAAGATTCATTTACTTTTTTATTTTTTTGTCCTTTGAATTGTTTTTCATGTTTGGATGTGCCTTTGAGGAAGCTAGAGCAGGTGTGTACTTGGCGCTCCCCGGAGGAGCTGTTCCAGGTGCAGCCTGAAGGCCCAGAGGGGCTGTGCCCAGAGGGTGATTTTTGGGACCTGGCACGTGGGTACCTACACGTCAATTACCAATGGCTTTGATTTTCTGGAATTACCTCAGAAGGGATTCCTCTCAGTGATTATCCATCGTTTAAGATACCTGCTATTCTTGGGGTCCCTTGTAACGGTGGCCTCTGTGGTGCCTAGTATTGGAAGTACGCTGTCCCCACAGCATGGATTAGCCAGAACCCTTTAACCCTCCAAGTTAAAGGAAGAACCCAGATCAGAGCAGGGAAAAAAATGCCTGTTTGGTAATTCTGTGTGGACATTTCCCATTTTCAGGGGAGGGAGAGGATGGGTGGTGGGGTCATGTGCTGTGAACTGTGGCTAGACCACTTCTCACCAGCCTGCTGACCTTGGAGGAGTTCCTTGGCCTATGTGAGGATTCATTTCCTCATGGAGAGAATTCCTACTTCACAGTGTGATTCTGAGGATTAAATCAGGCAGTGCAGGAGAGCTGGCACAGTGGAGGGGCTCAAAAGAGGTGACTTCTGTTGGACGTCACTGGAACTCTCCTACACATCTAATGGGAAAGACAGTGCATATAATTTTGCCTAGCTTAGCAAAAATTGCATGGGATATTAAAAAAAAATGTCTGAAAACTACAACTTGCATTTCATCTTTTTTAAAAAAATCTATATTCTGGGATACAAATACATAAATTCCATAAATGTCTATGTCGGGCCTTGGATTGCTCATTTTATCTGCAGATGGACTGTCTGAATTGCCTCGTGGCTTACTGGTAAGGCTTTTATTCACCTACCAACTTAAAAGGCTGGGGAGGTATTTGAAATCTCTTTTGGCATTCTGCACAGGAAGATTTTTTAAATTACAGTTTCAAGGATGTGTGATACATACATGAAGCCCAAAGCAAGAATTTGAAATGCGTTTTATATTCTTACAACCATATTTTGATTTATTTTTCATATTAAAGATGGAAAGCTTTCTTATTTTTCAAGAATTTTAAGTTAGTGTTTACAAAGTTATATACATAGAAGCTATGGAAAAGGCTTGCCACTACCCTCTGAATTAAATGAACTAAATGCTAGAATGAATAAAACAGGTACTTCCATCTCAGAGTCACAAAACATGGTAACTTATACTTGGACTTTAGGATTTCAATATCTTATCTCAAATATATAAATGCCATTAGCTGCAACAGAAAAAGGAAAAAAAAAGTCTCTGAAAACTATTCAACGATTGTAACCTTGAAGGACAAAGGCTTACTCCAGGATATGTGTAAAGCCTTGTTGGAGACAAGGAACTGATCAAACGTCAAGAGAGAAAAAGAAAATGTTAACAGGATTGGTGTATGCATTTTTTGATGGAGATCTGTAGAGAGAGTTTGTTTTTATTTTCCCTGTAAACTTCTGTGTATATTTTAAGGTAATAGCTGGAACTGTGATGTCCTGAGACTTCTCTGTGGAATTTGTTCTGAGTAGGGAAGAACTTTTCAGAGCATCCTTTCGCTCAGACCTCCTTATTTTCATACAGGAAGAAGGAGCTCAGGGGGCTCAGGCTGGGATGAGGTAGGGCTTGAACTCAAGGACTTAAACTTTCCTGTCTCCACATCCTTTGCCCTGGGAACAGGCACAAAATTTGATGTCTCCGTTCTGTAATCCTCAACCCCTCCTAAACCTCGGAAATAAACAAACTGTGTAATAAACCAGAACGTTTCTTTGAAGGTATTCAGGTTGTTTTCCTGCTTAACCTCCTGGAATTTTAGATGGAAGGTTGCTACCTGGTGAAAAGTTACTTTGGAGGAAGTAATTTTTATTGAGTGCAAATATAGTCAGGACACCAGCTGAGACCCTGCTCCTTCTGTCTTTCCTTTACTCTCCTTTGTTCTTTCTTACAGAGGAGGAAGCTGGGGTGCAGAGAGGTGAGGTAATAAGCCTCCCCAAGGTCACAGTTAGGGGAGGGGCAGGGCAACGTCCCCAACTCAGACTGGCTGCCTGCAGAGCCAGACGGTATTTTCCTCTGTTCCCTTAATTCTCATTCCTGGAAAAAGGAAAAATGCAGTGCACAGGAGGCAGAGCTCAGCTGGTTACCTGAAGGTTTTAAACGTTTTGGGTTACAATAAATGTAGAGTGAGAGAAACACCGCAACTGACTTGCTCAAGAAGGTTAGAAAGGAAGTTCTGACATTTTCATCCCGTTGACACAGGGAGTGCTTAGGGACAAGAGTGCAAGTGGCAGGAAGGGGAACCAGGCTGCCGAGCCCTGTCTTCTCGTTGTGGCTCACAGGCCCCTGCTTTTCTGGGGTACGTGCGCCAAGTGCCTGGCACGGCAGCACGCAACATTCTAGAGAAGATACACAAGGATAGTTTTCAGAACCCTGGAGGCAGGGGATAGGCTGTGGAGACGCCACCTACTTCCCCTCGGATTCTAGCCATTCCCAGATAACCAGGTGGAAGACTTTGATCTCATGAAGTGGGTAAGTGTTGGCAAGAGCACCCTAATCACCTGTCTAGAGACGGAATCGCCTTGCCCAGCTTTCCCCCAGCTCCCAGAGGGAGGAATCCGGGAAAGTTAGTAAGTGATTCAAATGCAGAGACCTTTGTGTTTCCTCACTGTTTGTGACATGGCTGCACAGTGCACGATTTTCCAAGTTGGTTCTTTCAGCTCTGCCTTAAATTAAACTGTCCCCTTATGCATCCTCTGTAATTGTGCTGCAGTGTTCTTCTGTTGGGCCATGGACCGATAACAGTAAATTGAGAGAAAATTCTCATCCTCTGACTGGTCTTGGAAGAGCATCCCAATTCTGAATGATTCGTCAATGTACGAGCATAGCTAAGGCAAGTCATTTCTATCCGACTAGCATCAAATATCTAAGTTAAAGCAAGTTGCACCACACCGGTACGTTCTGGGATGACCTGTTCTTCCTGCTGTTGTCTGGGTGAGACCCTGTTCAGGTTTTCAAGCAAAGCTGCCATGTCTATATTATACATATAAGTTATATAAATATATGTATAATACTTGTGCACACACATATACCTAATTCCAAAGCTGGACCCCAAAGCCTGTGCAGGCCGATGAACCACTGGATGTAGTTAAACAAACTGCACACAAGGCACTGTGAAACTGTGACTGCCTCAGAGGCTCGGCCTGAATTCAGCTGTCCCGTATCCCTGTGCCGCCCGAGCTCACCACTCCGGAGACACGTGGGGGAAGCCTTCTGCATGTGTGGATGTGTGGGACCCCGTGCCTTCGACAGGCACGCATCCCAGATTTCCGTGGACCCATATCCTGCCCTCGTTTTCAGTAATGAAAGTATGAATGAGTAGACGTGGTCGCTATATTTACAAGGCCATATAGCAGGGGTCAGCCAACCAGGCCCGCGCGGCTCAAACCTGGCCTCCACCTGTTTTTGTAAATTAAGTTTTACTGGAACCCAGCCACATGCACTCATTTATGTCTTGCCCACGGCCGCACTCACAGGGGCAGAGTTGAGTTGCCGCGACACAGCCTGTTTGTGGCCTGCAAGGCCAAAAAATATTTACTGTTTGGCCTTTTACAGAGGAAGTCCGTTGGCCCGTGTCATACAGGGAACTGACCTTGACATCCTGCAATAAACACAGACCCCGGCAAGGCAGAGGCCCCACCTCTCAAACATGTATCGTTGCACACATCCCTGTCATTTTGTCGAGGGCCCTCTGTTTGAATGATTACAAGGAAGAGGGGCATCAAGTCAGCATGAATGCAGGGTCCAGCTGGGTCAGCTGCCCCTCATCTCTCTCCCCTGGCTCCCAGTTTTCACAGCCACAGCACCTGCCACCCCAAGAGAGCCCCTGACTTCACAGGGAGTCCCTCAGCCTTGTTTTTTTTTTTTCTACCATCATGCCATTGGACCAACATGCCGCTGAGAAACCCCCCTTTCTCAATGAGACTGAACGGGACCCCGACTGGCAGTGACTGCCCATGGGAAGAGGTGAAGGACTAGTAGCAAGATTAATGAGGGGCTGTGAGTCACTGGATGTACAGCCCTTCCCGCAGGCCATTAGACTCCTGGGTTGGTTTGTTATGTTGCATTTTCTCCTTTTAAGCTATGTTCTCACATTTGCTCCGATTCAGTACCACCCCCAAGGCGAATGAAGGGTCAGGGTCTCAGCTCTGCCTCTCACATGTGTTTCAGGACCTGGGGTGGCCTGGATCCTGCTGCCCTCCCCCCAGCGACTCCCCCTAACCCTGTGGGTAACACTGGGCAGATGCTGGGGGCCACCTGACCAATAAAAGAACCTGTCTGGCTCTGGCCAGTGGGATGGCTGCCAGCAGAGCTTCTTACATTGTTTTCAGCTCTTCCCCAAATAGCACAGCTTTCACAGGCTGTCACCAACCAGTGGACATATCAAGACACTAAATGTGTGGGGTGCAACGTCTCAGAAGTCACCAGAGCTGTCTCCACCTCAGGGGAGCCATTGGGGCTGCTGAGGTACAGTCACTGGTGAGCACAAGGACCTCTCAAGAGCTCTGGCCTGTTGGTCAGAGGGGTTTCCTGCCCAGGGGTCCCATGGCTGCTCTGAACAATTATGCCTGTTACATGGGTTTTTACACTCATGCCCCATTTGCCCCTTTCTCAGTCTTCAACAACTGTATTAGTGGCTCAGTTCGGGAGCCTGTGTGATGCCGACCTGGGAAGAGACAAGAATACTTCTCAAAGCTCTGAAATAAGCAGGATAATCCTTAGCACTGATGCAAGTGGAGGGACCAACCGCTACCCACACTGTGTAAAGCTGAGCGGTTTCGGTGAACTGGCCGATGTCTTACAAGGGACAAGGAATGACTTTTGAGTACTTTTGCACATCTACCCATGAAGGGAATGCATCCTACTGAGATGCTCAGATTAGGGGGTATCCTTTATTCAGGACCTACGATATCCCAGTATTAAAGACACCATCTTTAATACCATGCCATGCCCATTTGATAGAAGACAAAACAAACCCACTGAGAGTGACTGGCCTGAGCTGAAAGCATCCTCTGCAGAGGCCTTTCAGAAATCTAGATGTGCAAATGAGATTAATTAAACAGTCTCTTATGGAAAGTAATTTGGAAGCTACTGAAAAGTTGTCATGGCCAGGGATATAGAAATTCTGACACATGGGAAGAGCCTGCTGACAAATGCAGTCTCAATGGTGAGAAGAAGTCCTCCTTACAAAGGTTACACATTAAATATATTTCAAGAAGCATGAGTCGGCCCATGGCCTCTAGCCGACTCAGAGGGATGGTGTCTTCCCCAACTCTATCCTAACATCTTAAACAAGTGTAGGTCACCACCGTCACCAGGCTGGCTCGAGCTTGGCATGAGATACAGAATGTTGGGGGTAAGTTCTGTCATTTGGATTCAGAGGTTATGACTCTGGAGCATACAAGGATGCCTGCTCTGCCCAGGTTTTCTCTTAACACAGGTTAAAATTCTATACAGCAGAATTTTATTGTTTTATCAGGCTTGGTGGGAGGGGAGAGGAGCCGACTTTTCCCAGCTTCTGGGCATTCTCCACTAGTTAATGACCCAGGGGATTTAGAATATTTACCAAGGCAGAGGCTCTTGATACTTTAACTTGGTCATTAAATTTTTTGGTATAATAAACCACAAAGAGTGAGTTTTCCTGTTTTCCACGTGAGATGCAACTAAAACTCCTATTTCTAGTTCAGATGGAGTCCGTAAAGGAACAGTCCTGTGAATTCCTCACTCTAATCAACTTGTCCTGCAAGCAAAGGGTTCAACTGTCATGAATTTGGGAAGCCAGCTACAATTGGCCACTGTCGCCATAGTGCGCCATGGAAATCAGTCAGTGCTACAAATCAGGGCTGCTACCAGCTGCTCACCTCGCCCTCTCCCCTTGGATCTGCTGGACCCAGAAGCCAGCAGGGGAAGGAAAAATGAGCTTGCTTTTTGCTTACAGCCTCTGGGGCTGCCACTCTCTCCTCTCCTCGCATGTGGAGAAGAGTGGCAGGGAATCTGAGTTTCAGCCATATTCATGACCCTGAACATTGAGCAAGAAGGGGGCACCCTCAAGGTGGCTGTGGGGGTTGCAATCACTCGGTTCCTTGTTCTCGGAGTCTGCAGGGTTGGGGGGAGGTGAAAACAAAGGCCCTTAGGAATAGAAATGGGGGCCCACCAGGCACAGAGCTGCCTGTCCATGGAGAGCTGGTCTCTCTTGGGTGACAACTGAGTGAGAGGTTGGTTTCAAAGTGAAATTGTCCTTTGCTTTGATGTCTTCCAGGAGTTAGGAGCCAGGCTCTGTGCTACATTTGGGGAGTACTAGGGTGGAGGAGTTTGTGTAGCCATGGAAGTGTTCCACGTCTGTGCTGTCCTGTGCAGTGGCCAGTAGCCACGTGACTCTTGAGAACTTGAAATGTGGCTAGTGTGAATGCAGAACTGAATTTTCAATAGTAATTCATGGTCATCAGTTTGAATTTGGATTTAAGTGGCCACACATGGCTAGTGGCCACTGAACAGGCCAGAGCAGTCCATTCCTTCCAGGGACTGGTTGGGACAGTGTGTGCTGAGGTCATAGGGGGACATGTTTGTCATGCTGGCCTTGGCATGTGGGGGGGCCGCTGAGTGGTCTGCAGACCCCCACACCATTTCTGACCAATACAGCAAACACTCGCGCCTCTGCAGCCATGGACCCATCCAGATGCACCTGCCAGTCTCAGGTATACCCTTTCAGCCTCAGTCCCTTTGCCTATGGGTGGAGGCACCCATAGGTGCGGCCCTTGCCAAGGTCTCAGAGGCAGCACACCACGCAGGCCCACCCTCCTTCCCCAGAACATCTCTGCCCAGAAGCTCCTACTGAAAACGGGTGCCATGCTGGTTCTGATACAGTGAGGAGGAGCCTACACCTCCTGGCTTTCCTTTCCTGGGTGCCCCTAAGTGTCTGGCCTTTGGAGGTTTCTAGGCAAGCATGCATTCAGTATACACATTTGGTTTTCCCTTTTTTTGGTGAACTGTATCTCTCAACCAGCTACGATGGCATATTTCTATTCCACTGTCTGGCTTAAGTCAATGCCTGCTAGATCAAAATGAGGGATTGCATCCTTGTTTGGGCTTTTCATTTTCCTGTGGGCATCTGGTCTACCGATCAACAAACTCCCTATATACCCACCTTAGTGTGTTGCTTTTGGGGAGATACATTCAAATTTAAATGGTTGAAATGGGAAGAGAATGGAAATGGAATCCCAAGATTGAACAAGTCCTTCTGGAAACATTCTGTGGTGTTAGCTTACCTACTAATCTACTGCTAGATTACTTTACACTTGGCTAACATCTCTCTCTACTTAATGGCCTAGACTGCAAGCAGACCTGTGTAAACAGGAGTAGGGGTACTGGGAATCACATCCTTCTGATGTAACTGCTGGCACTAAGGGCGGGATCCCCACCGGGCCCTTTGCTTCTTGAGCCAGAGCTTAAGTCTCACTTTCTGCGTCACCACTTGGGTGCTTCCTCGCCTGCTGCTTGCAATAAGCAAACTCTGCATCTGACTCCACCGCAGGGTGGCACATGGCCCTGGCTTACCTTCACGCTGGCTGCCAGCTTGGCTAAGCAGGGATCTAGGGGCCCACAAATCACATGAGCCTACAAGGCACAGTCTCAGCTCCACCCTCCAGCACAGGGCCCGAGGGAACCCAGACAGCTTCCAGGTGCAATGGGAAAGGCAAGGCCTAGCTGTCCAGACTAAGGCTGGCCAGCCGTGGGCACTGCCTCGAGGAGCCACGGACCAGAGCCCACGGCCCAGCCCACTGCAGGCTTCCCAGGGAGCTCCAGGGATAAGGTCCTGACTTTAAATCATTTGTTTTTAAAATTGCTGCTGTGCTTCTTAAACTTCAAAAGATTGCTAAATAAAGTTCAGCCAGCTGTCATCAATGCCAGACAGCACTGGCCGGGAACTGGGCATCATTTCTGCAGTCCAGATGGACCCACTGGACAACCCTTCGGAGGAGGTGACAGTGTCCTGATCAAACACATGGTGGTGCTTTGCGAGGGGTGGACACTGCTCGTTCCAGTTCCAGGTCAGCGAAGAAAAACGTAGTGCCCTACGGATGGAAGTTATTCCAGTTATAACCAAGTCAGTGTTGACTTTTCAGAAGGCCATCAGAATTCGTTCTTTTCCCTTCTCTAATCTGATTCCTAAGAGGCAAATTGGCTTTTTATTTGTATTAGAGAGTCTGGATTGGCATACCTATTTTGTGTTACTAATGTCATAAACCTTTAGTCCTAGTGGATAAAAACAGAAGACCCATCAATTCATTCAAAATATAGGTTGAGTACTGAACTCAAGGCCAGGCAGGTACACACTAACCAACGAGTTTATCCTGAAGGTGAGGATGTAATGAACTCTAGCATCATAAAACAAACAATTCCCCTTAGTGCTTGCTGCATCCTGAGACTAGACGGTATTCAGAGACACTGGCTTTAGTCTCGTTACGGGCTGGGGCTTTCAGGGCTGCACTGGGCCCCCCCAAGGGTGAGAAAGCCAAGACAAGTGTGAGCATACATACCCTTCTCGATGAGCCTCTCCTTTCTCCAGCTCCTGAATGACACCCAACAGCACTTTGATAGTTTCTTGGCTTGAGCTGATCAACTTCTCCATCATCTGCAGCTGTGCTTTCAGGTCCACCACGTCTGTCTGAGGCATGATTTGTTGGCATTCGTCACCCACAGCAACCGCTGCCGGACAGAGCTGGCCTTCCTCCGCAGGTGGGGCTGGGGCCTGCGGGGCCTTCTCACCACATTCGGGGGACGGGCACCGCAGCAGGGGTGCGCAGGTGGGCGCGGCGCCTGGGGGGCCCTGGAGCCCGTTCACATGCACCGCCCTCCTCTGCTCCTCGTCCGCTCCCGCTGGCCAGAGGGACCACTCGCTGGCCGCCGCGGAGTTGGACAAGGCAGGCTCGCTGGCAACCTCCATCTTAAACAGCCTCCCCAGGGCCAGCCCAGCGGGCTCCTCCGTCTCTGGCATCCCCCTGTCCTGTGTGGCTTTCCCGGGCGGCTGGTAGTCGGGCTCTTTGGAAGGAGGCCGAGTGGCGTTCTGGAGAGGACCTTCTGGGCAGCTGAGCAAATCCGGGTTCTTACACAGCTCTGCACAGTTGGGCCCTGCAGGCTGGTCTGCCGCGTCCACGTGCTCATTGGAGTGGAAAACCAAGGCCGTCGTTTGCACCCGGGCCGCCCCACAAGGCCCGGCGTCCTCCGTCTGTTTTCCCTCGCTCCCCTCTTTAGCATCGATCAAAAACCCATTGTTTTGACTTTTGAAGGGATCCGCTGCAGGGATGCTTTTGAGGTTCCCTTTTTTGCGGTCCAGGGGGAAGGTCTGGTAGCACTTCTTCAGATCCGGTGACGTCTGCACGCCCGTGCTCTTGGTCACGTTGGGGATGGCCCTGCGTGCCGGCACCGTCATGTATTTGCGATAAGCGGCTTTGTAGGCGACGGGCTTGGCCTCCCTCTTCTCGCTCAGCTGTCCTGCCGAGAGCTGGAGGTCCCTCTGCTCATTCTGCGCCTCGCAGATATCCTTAAACCGCACCTGCAGGGCTTTGTTGCGTTTTTTAATCTGCCGATTGGGATCCAGGGCGTATTTCATTTCCAGGGCCAGAGAGGCAGCTGGTTCCACCTTGCTCTCGGAAGTTGTGAGTATGCATTTGTTGGTTTCCTTACTGACCATGGTTCCTGCATTCAGAAACAGCAACAGATGTGTCAGTGGGGCAGAAACACACATGCAAATGTAGGCAGTACAGACTTTTAGCCAAAATTATGCTATGTGGTTCCTAATTATTTTTAAACAGGTAAGGGCGGCCTTTAGGTTAAGGAAAATCAGACAGGCGGAGAATTGCTAGCAGGCACAGCCTGAGATGCTTCTCAGATATTAAAGCCTGCTTGCTTTCCCATGTGGGAGACACTCATTTTTTTTTCTTTTGATAGTAATGCATGTTTCCCCATTAGACAAACCTGTTTTACTATATTCAAGAAACCCAATGAGGCGGCCACTTCTGCTTTGCAAATTATCGTTTCATATGCACATATAAACTTTCAAGGCAGATGGTTTACCAAATGCAACTTATTTGGTTTGGGGTTTTTACTATTTTTTAAGGATGATGTGATTAATCTGTTACTGGGATCCAAGAGAACTGCTGTTTTGCTCTTAAAGACTTATCTGAAGATGAGATTCTAGGTGTCCCATGCACGTAAGTGTTGTGTGCAGATAAGTTGAGGAACTGAAATAGATGTATATTTAAGCTAGCCCTTAGGGATGTTGGGGGATAGTTTACCATAAAGAATCAATCTTGGGGGTGTGGCTTGCTTCTAAGGGGTTAACACTACCCACAAAAAGAACCTGGGTTTCCCTGCATCTCCAAAAGCCGAGTTTGCAACTTTTCTCTTTGATTCAGCGGGAAGTGGTATTTGAAAATCCTTTTCTCTGTAAAGAGAAATTACTCACTCTAGAATCAAGTTTTGTGTTTTGATCGCAACCTCTAAAAAGGAAAACAATGGTGGTTGTTTCAGTACTTAAATCCGGAAAGAAAATAAAATCATGTGGTTTTATGTTAATCATGCAAATTCATCCTGGGCTGAATTATTAAATGTAGCTAAAAAGATGCAGGTGGCCAACGATTCCTCTTGGGGAATACCAGTGGGGTAAAATGCCTTCACTTTATTAGGCAGATTCACAGCTGTTTATTGCACATGGAAGAACTTTCTTGAGGATTGAACTGAAAGCGAGGAAATATCGTTAAGTCTGTTGTCTGTGAGTTCTCGTTCTCTGGTTTTCCTTGTGTTTGAGAAGAAAAGAAGAAAACAGTCAGATGGGAGGGGTCATGGGCAGGCAGGGCTTGGAGCGAGGGACCCGGAAGGCAGGGATGGATGTGAGTGGGCAGTTGACAGACTGTGTGAACTGCCATGGGGGAGCCTGATGGCCCCTCACAGAGACCCCCAGGTGAGGCTGGGGGCTGCCGGTGGTGGTGGTGGGTCTGAGGGCCACGTGCTCTGCCAGTCCTTGCTTGAACCAGGCAGGCCTCACTCCCTGTTTCAAGGAGGAAATGGGGGCTCAGAGAGGGTATGCTGCTGTTCAAGGTCACACAGCAAATAAGAGTGTACAGGCAGGAGCTAGATCCTGATGTATGGGACCCCTAAATCCAGGCTCGTTCTGGGAGACCACGAGTCTAGCCAACCAAGAAGCAGGAAGCCTTCCCCATGCCCTGAGTTCTGACTGAGTTCATATTGGAGGCCCATGGATGTGGTGGTTTGGGGAAGACGAAGAAGGGAGAAAACCCTCTAGACCCCTCTGAGACTACAGACACCTCCCAGTTGTTTGGGGACTCTGTGAAACTTCCCTTGGCAACCCAGGCTTATGTGGTCCTGGCATTTTGCTAGTACTGACTGAATGAAAGACTTCTAGAAACCTCAAGTATTTCATAAATTATGTCTTCCATAGCTAACCAGTTATCATGTTAGAGCACGGCAAACCATTATCTAGACTGGGATTTCTCAGCACACACTGCTGACCTTTGGGGCCAGCTCACTCTTCATGGTGGGGACGGTGCTGTACAGTGTAGGATGTTCAGCAGCCAGTGGCACCTCCATCTGCAGTGTGACAACCAAAACTGTCTCCAGGCACTGCCAAATGCCCCTGGGGCAGAACACCACCTGCTGAGAACCGCCGAGTTCACTTCCAGCCCCAGATGGCTAAGGCTGCCGCCATTTTATCCTACAGTATGTACTGAAAGGAAGGCTTTGGGTAGAAAGCAAAGTGACAGAGCAAGGACAGACAGCAGTGCTCCCACCTGCCACGGGCACGAGCAGGTCACAGCCCACCTGCCCTGAGGGTCCATCTGAGATGAGCCGAGAGCCAGGCAAATCTTAACCCCTGTGAAGAGTTTTGTCTCCTGACAAAATAATGAATCTGAAACAATCTGATTAGAGATAGCTGGAGAAGATACAGAATCTTTTTTGGTCTTTGAGGCTTAAGCCAAGCACTGGGGATATTTGAAGACTTTGTAAGAAGTACAGATTTGAAGCTCACTGGGCCATTTTGGAGAGAGGGTAAAAGGAAAGTAGCACTGACATCCTCAGTTCCATTTCGGGGAGATCTAGATAGTGGGTAATGGGTGGGACAGGGGATGCCTGCTAAAGGTAGATACTATGTATCTTTTTCGAGACACTTATCCCAACAGGTTAAAAAGATGCACACAAAAGGTCTTGATGGGGGACAGTATGGGAGAGGGTGGGGGTACAATAAGAAAATTAAATCTTCACTCACTCTTATCTCATATTCATTTTTTAACTGCCTGTGTTGTCCAGGTGTTTCAAAATCTATTGTGCCATCATTCTGCAGAAGACCTTCATACTAGGGAAAATTTGAAAGAGAGCATTTTTATAAAAAGCAATTTACTAGTAATTCTTCAGCCTTCTCCCTGCCACTACTGAAAAATGTGGGTCTGAATAAGTTTTTCCCTCCATGCTATTCATCATTATTTCCCAGGAACTGCACTGAAATAATTTTCTGACATCAGTCTGCTGGTTTGGAAAGATATGCTGAGTCTTGGGCCCAACCGTCAAACTAATAAAACAAATCAGAAGAGTTAATTGCCAGTCGCAAAATAACAAAAAAAAAATATAATTCTGAGCTTTCTCTGTTTTACACGGCATTGTTAAGTATATACAAATCATTTATCAGTAAAAACAGTGGAATACTGAGGATTTTAAATCAGTTTATTTTCTTTGTTGTTGACTTAAAAATTTTTTTTTAATTTATTTTTAAGTAATAGTGATAGAATTATCCTGACCCCGCTGGATAGGAAAGCTACCAAGGACGTTTTGTATTTGACTTAACTTATTTCGACTTCAGATGAGGTTATGAGTCCTTCTGCTGGCTGGATAGTATTTTTGAAAGCTTTAGAATGGAATTTTCTTCAACATTAAGAATTACTGTCTTCTTCAGGTGAGCACATTTACTGTTTATTGGTGGGATCAACCTTGCGATGTTTACCATCCAGAAAATGATTTTGCCATGAAGGTAATTTGAGCATTCTACAGAAGACTGTCCATGAGACACACGGAATCTCCTTGCAATGTTCATTCATCCATTCCGTCATTCATTTACAGGCTAAGTCATGTGCGTCTATGTTCTCGCCAGCGCTGATACTCTCCCTGGCACTTCACTTGCATTTTCTCATTTGACCTACAGTAGTCATCTGATGGGGAGGTGCTATTTTTGTCCTCCTACTGCAGATTGAGAAACTGAGGCACAAGACTTTCTTTTGGCAACTTCTTCAGAATTCCGCAGTGGAACCCCTTCCAAGCCCATGCACTTAAACCGCTACCGCTGGCCCAGAGACATCTGTCACCTGAGGTGACTCATGATAGACCACAGAAAGCATCCAATTGCTAATGCCCGTCTGGGCAATTTCCTTGGCCTCTTCCCTGGACAGGTCTGGGTCTGGGTTAAGCGCAGTCTGCACATCGTTCCCAGGAGGGCTCATGGCCCTGGAGCGTGGTCTGAGCAGGGGCTGTCTTGAGTTTTGGACTGAGCACGAAACCCCAGCAGCAGTTTGGGCAATGCCTTGCCTTGGCTGGGTCACCTCAGAGAAGGTGGACTAGGGTTCTTGGAGGTGTTCTCTTGGCTCCAGAGCAGCAGGGGTCCATAAAGTTTATTTTTCATAAGAAAATGGTGTTTTAGAATTCACTGGACTGCGCTGTCTTAAGGTGAAAATGGCTAGTCATGGTTGTGCCTGTCTGATTCAGGGAGAGCTTGATGTTGAAGAGCTGTTTGGAATATAAATGTCTTAATTACCCTCAAATTAAATTTCATAATCAAATGTGAGTTGTAAATATATAAACCCTGTATTTTTAGATTAGTGATGAAGAGTCATCTTGCATGCTGCTTTAAATTAATAGGTTGTATAAAAATGTTCATTCCAACTTCAAAGTGAAAAACAGAGGCAAATAAATGCCTAACAGTAGGTAAATGGTTAAGTAAATTATGCTGTACATTCACTCAGTGTGGCCATTAAAATGATAATTGTAAAGATTATTTAGTATCATTGAAAAGCACTTATGAAATAATGTTAAGTGAAAGAAATCAGTCTACCAAATTGAATTTGGAGAAAATGAACAAAAATAGTAATTCTTTTGGTGTTTAGACCTTTGGGACATCTTCATTTTGGGAGATGTACTTTCCCCTCTGTTTCCCAATGTTTTGCCAATTAAAAGAAACACAGGGCAAAGTCAATCCATAACTTAAGCAGAATGACAGGACAGACCTCTGGAAAGTATAAACAATTGTACTAGAATAAGAGAGACCCAGAAATGATTACATTTGGGCAAGAGCAGTCTCCCAAAGGGCATTTTTTCTTGTTTTGAGGAAGGTCTGAATAAAGAAAATCAATGTCAAAATATCAACAGCATGTGTGCATGTATGTGTGCATATGTGTATATCGTACACAGTTTGTACAGAAATGCATACAGAGAGATGGATAGAGCTCAATACGCAAGAAAACTCACTGTTAGGATGGAAACACCATCATTTTTAATCAGAAATGAAATGATGTGGCCTATAATCTGAAGGAAACTTTGTGGGACCTCATCAGCTAACAAGAACTAATCTCCATTGGGTCATCTCCATTCTTAAAATCTGTGCACTGACCTACAAGTTTCTACCTGGGCACCCTGTGAGGCAGGATGCACTAAACTGGATGCAGGTGCTGCAGTGGGAAAGACCTGGCCAGAGGGTGCCCGGTGTCCATCAGGTACAGAGGTAGCAAAAGAGCCAGGCAAGCCATCTCACGAGGCTGGACGGGGACTGCACGATATTATTGGTTATTCTAGTGGCTTTCCCACTGTTGGGACACCTTGGAGTCAAAGACGCTGGCTGATCTCCAAGCTTAATTGGGTCAGCATTTTATTCCATATGCTAGGGGAATGCCTGAGCATTAGGTTATTTGGGTTGGGAGGGTGGTGAAAATTAATATACTATTCGTTGATGTGCAGCTTCCTAGAGGGAAAGCAAAATCAAGTAGAATTTCACCCCTTTAGAATTCACTTGGGTGGTGAAATAAGTTATCTTTAAGATCTGTTTTATAGGCACTGAGATTGATTCTTCAACAATGGAAGCCCTCTTTTCCTCGGGGCGGAGCTAACTGCTATAGGTTTTAGACTGTCTCCGTTTAATTTCCTTTAATACACTGAAATGATATTCTCCCAGACGTTTGTTGGCTTCTTCAGAGGTCAGTGATTAAGAGGACTAAAAAGGGGTTAAGTAACTGCATGCAGTCGCCCTTCTGTGACTGAGCAGTGTGAACGAGTAGTCTGCTCTTGCTGCAGTGTTGCAGTGTTGTGATACCGTGGAGGAAACATGCCGAAGTACGTTCTGTTGCTTTGGGGAGGGTTGCAGTACAGCACCTGTCATTAAGAACCGATGGCCAGTCCAAGTCTGAATTAGGGAAAAGGGCACTTGGGGAGCTTGAAGACAGCTTTTGACTGGAAAGGGCCCCAGTTCACTCCTACCTGTGATTTTATAAAACACATTTTAACAAACAATTACTTTGGTCAGTTACTTTAACCCCATAAAACCACTGTTGCCACAGAAGCTTACTCGGACCCATTTCTAATGAATAGGAAAGAAGGAAGTGAACACAACCATTCTATAAGGGGTTGCTTCGGATGTGGGGTTGAGGTTTTAGAAGAACCAGAAAATAGTCCGCTTAAATGGGCCAGGCTTTCCTCATTTATGTCCCACCCTTAGTTCTTTGATTTTCAGCTTATACTGACCGTTAACCTTTGCTCATCCTTTGTCCAAATGGAATCTTGATTAGTAGAAATCAGTTAGCAGAATTGTATGATGGTGTTGAAAATTGACTGAAAAAATAATCCGTCCTCTAAATGAGATGTTACTTCAATGTAAAAAATTAACTTTACTTACAGCAATTAGCTTTGCTAGCTAATAATGACCATAGAGAGTTCAGTAAAACCGGTAGTTCCTCCTGCTAACCAAAATCATTTGTACAATTAGTAAAGGGAATCATGTTCCCTGCTTCTCTCTCCTCTCATATTAGCATGATGATTTCAAAGAATCTTAGAGATCAGGGTTTTGAGCCTAGCTCGTGAGTACATTTAGATTATTGCAGTATGTATAGAGAAAAAACTGGAATCCTTTGTGTCCCACTTGCCTTCTCCCTGGATGGTTCCAGTAATCAGTCAGTAGTCATCAGTCTGGTAGTTTGGAGTCAGCTGGAGGTGGGATTGAGGTCACAGAAGAGGTGGCTACCCTTTTGTAGATTTTATTGGATTCTACTCCAATAAAACATGTAGATACTGGGATCAACTCAGGGAGGGCTTTACCTTATTGATCACCTATGCTGAGTCTATCAGTTTATTTTTTTTCTAAATGGCATGATTTGACTTATGATATATCCAGAACTAAAATTAGAACACTGACTTTTCAAAAATGACCTTGTGTCATAGAGTATCTCTCTCCTGATGCTTCTCTTAATTTAATCTTAGGATTACCATATTGTAACACCCAGGGCAAAATTCCTACTTGGAGGTAGACATTCACTACAACTGAAATCATTTATAGAGTTGAAGCTGCAATGTGTCTTTCTGGCAAGGCTATGTAAGTGCCCACCCACTATCATCAAGAGGATCCCCACCCCACCCCCACTACATTTTTCATTATGGTGCATCTTTAGTGTTGCTTTAGTCTAGCTAAATCCTAGGCTTTGGAAGGTCATGGATTCACTGCAGTGGTAACTAAGCCAAGAAAGAAAGAGTGAAATGAGCACTTCTTGTAATTGGCTCCTGTTTAGAAGCTGACAGCAAAGCAGAGAAAATACTGCCCAAGGAGCCCACACCAGTCCTCACAGAAAGGCTTTAGAGGTCCATGTGCTGTTTCAAGCCCTCATGTTTTGCAGCCCATCCATCTGATGAGGAAAGAGTGTTTGGGTTTGAATTCTCAAGCTTTTTCTGATTCTTGAATGACACAGGGATGGTTTAAACTGGAGTGGAACCAAAGGGCATGAATTAAGACCCACAACATAAAGTGTAGGAGGCTTTTCTTTCCTTCCATCGCAGCTGATGGGCAACAAAGGGATCCTCGGGAAAGTCCATCTCCCCAAGGGACAGACGGACAACAGATGTTGTCTACCAGGAGGCTGTGCCAAGGGTTTATGGAAATGGAAGGAGTGTTCCTAGTAGCAAGTGTTATTCATTGCAGGTGAGCTTAGGGGTGAAGTTCTAACATTTAATACCCAATAGATTGTGGGGGAGGAAAAAAAAGAAGGCAAACAAAAAATGTCTATGTTGTATACTTTAAACTATGACACCCAAATAGCTGTTGTGTTTTATTCTATAAGATAAATTATACCCTGCATCAATCCTGGTATTATTTTCTATTCTGCCAGGTCAGGTGGCTCTTTAATTCTTTCCTAGGCCAACAGCTATTGTGGCCTTCTGTCTTCTCCGTGCATAATTATAAGCAGCTATTTTTAAAAAATATGAAGTCATAGCTCACCCTTGCCGAGTTCTGCTCCTTGGGCATGAAAAGCTTTGCAGCTTCTCTGGCAATCTTGAGGAGGAGTCGGTGGTCTTTGCTGGGAGGGTGTCTGACACAGGGTAATGGCCTGAGACCCTGGGGTGGTTCATACTCACCCCAGAAACACAACTTCTGCATTCACCTCGGCTGAGCTCGGAGCAGGAGGCACACGTCAGTGTTGAATGAAGGGCAGAACTGACTTGCGATGGGTCAACCCATACCCCAAATTAAAGCAGCGTTCGGTCCTTCAGTATTTTTATTCTGAGGCTGCACTAACAGATGCTGCCAAATCTTTGCCTGATTCACTCTCCAGTTGAACCCCCCATATCCAGTCATCACCAAATCCCAGTGACTTTTTTTGTTTTTCCATCCTGTCACTTCTCCTATTGATTTCTTCTTCTCCATTCATGCTATTCCCACCTGACAATGGCCTTCTTATCTTCCCTGCCCTCAGCTCTTCACCCCAGTCTTCTGTGCATGTCTCTCTTCTTTGTAGACATCTCCATGAGTTCCAGTAGGTTAGCACTTCCAAAAAAAAAGCAACTCTTAAGGGACCAATCTATTTTTTTTTTTCCTAAATGTTCTCTATAATCTTTCCCCACTCTGCTTTTCTCTTTAGATTTTTCATGGCTCCTCAACAGCTTTTCCTCCATTGAAGTTAAGCCAGTTCCCTCACTGTCACCAACGTTCCACTTGTGTCTTCACTTGCATTGGCTCCCTTACAAAGCTGCACCCTAACCTCCTAGCCCACGGACAGTTTCCTTGGGTGTTCCAGGTCTTGTCTGGCCTTCTCTGGCTACCCCAGCTTTCTTCTGATGCTTCCATTTACCCTGTAAACAGCACCGAAGTATCTTCAGTGAAACAGGCACTGTACTGGGTACTGGGCACACAGAAGAAAATGAGGTACTGTCCTTGGGAACATGTGCTCAGCGAGAGACACATGCCTCGACGGATAAGGCCAGCCCTTTGTGCTCAGGACCATCATGGGGTTAGGGAGGCAGCGAGTGCTGAGAGAATGCTACTCTTCCCTGGGGATTCAGGGTGGGCTTCACCTGGGAGACATACGAGAGAAGGCTAAGGATGAGCAGAATATTCCATGCCTGTGTGTCGACAGTCCCCTCTCCTTAAGTTAAATATAAAGGCGTAAACTAGGAACCTCTCAGCACCTCCTTTCTTCTGTGTTCAATCAGCCTTCAAGTGTTTGCTGATTATTTTAAGAATACTATATGCATTACAGTATCATCACAGCTGAGGACTTACCCAAGAGATGTTAGGGCTTAGGGTGGGTGTACATTATTTTTAGGGCTTCCAAGGATTCTTTCTACATTATCTGGATCCTTGGATTAGGTGAAGCTTGACTGTATTCTGAAACCTGGGTAGGAATTAGACAAGTGGAAGGGAGAAGAGGGTAGGGTTTTGTTAGTTTAAATAAAACTTGGCTCAGAGATTTTTCTCTTCTGAAGTTTGACATAACTATCTTGAGCTTAGTTGTTGTACAGTATTGCTTTAAATTTATTCTGTGCTTGTGGAGTTGAAAGAGATGGCACACACAAAAATGAGTAGATGGTGCAGAAAAGACATGTTATAAATTTAATAAAGTATGTCGAGGCCTTTACTACATATTTGTTGCAGTATATGTAACTTACTAGTGAGCACCAGCAGGTTTGTTCTGACATCATCCAGCTTTCTTCCTGGGAGTGGGATGTGGTGGTGGTCAATTAAAAGAACGTAATTCAAAAATCTCAGAAGTTTGGAATAATTAACAAAAAATTTATAGTGTAGAATCTTTTCTAATTTTAGCCTTTTAATCAAACACTGGTTTTTGCTCCAGAGGAGGAATCACTGACCCTGGTGCCATGGGGATGGGGACAAATAGAGGGTCCACAGCACACCACTGGGTTCGGTTACTTCCGAAGGATGGGCGCATTCCCCAAAGGTTTCCAATGAATTATGTAGCTTTCAATTCTCCTTACTTTGACTTGGGAACACTGAATGTAAAATCATGCTCAATTAATAAAATCAATACTTAGAAGTTACCTCTACCCTATTATTGTCAATTGAGGTGAAAATGAAGAAGAAAAAGGAAAACGGGGAAAGAGAAAGAACTGGAGGGAAACGATAGCTGATGGTAGGGAACGATGAGGGCTAGAGAAACACACAGCAGACAGACAGACACATGCAGATCTAGGAGAGGAAGGGGGTTTTAGTGATGCTCAGGAGACACAGGTCAGGTAAACTGTATTACAATCCTGCCTGCTCTTCACTTGAGCTGAAGCACAGATAGTTTTGATCACCTTGAAAATAATCAAGTCAGCGGAATGATCAGCTTTTCAACTGTCCTTTGTGGGAACGTTGCAGTAACTGCTCCTCTCCACACTGGAACTGGGGAATTCGTCCTGGGGCAAAACAAAATCAAAGCCAGGACAGGCTTTGAAGGCAGGACACCCTCTATTTTTGTGTTCTCTGAAACATGCAACATATAATCAGCTCAAGTGTTTGATGAATAATCATATTGTGAGTTTATATTTCTGTGTTTTGCCTCTACCTTTAAACTCTGACGCACTTCTGTGGACAGATGCCCTCTTACTTCACAAGGATGGTGAAAAGGGGGAAGAGAGGAAAGTTGAATAAACTGTGCTCATGGGTTCATGAGTAGGAGTTAGCATCGGTGTGAGTGAGCAGAACTGATGATCTATGACAGGATTTTTTCTGGACATCAGAGTCCTGAAAAGATTTTTTGAGAGGAAAACATAAATCTTTCCAAAACCTTAAATGACCTTTTCATACTTGGGCATTCTCTAAGCCTTGGAGGAGGGCAGAGGTGTTGAAGAAGTGGAACCTTTCACAAGATTTTGTTGTTGTTTTTGTTGTTAGAGCATTTCCAGTTATGTAAAGAAGAGACTCCAGAGTGTGGCTGTGTCCCGGGGAGGAGGAGGAAAACACGCATTTTCCTCAAGGGCTTTAACCCTAGAACGCCTGCTCCTAGACCAGGCAGGTAATGTGTTAAAAGAAAAATAGAAGAAAGAAAAAGAAATCAAACATATGGATCCTGCCCCAGTCCAGGTAAATCAGAATGTCTGAGGGGTAGAAACAAGGTTTCCAACAGTAACAACGACAAAAACAACCTCCTCAAGTTGTCTGTCTGGGGTTGAATTATTTTTTCAACTGTCCTCTAAGTTTGAAATCGTTTCAAAATAAGTTCTTTTTTTAAACAAAAGATGAGGCCAAACTGGATTGGGGTGGTCCCTACTACAGTTAGGAGAGGAAATTAGGGAGAGGGCAGGGGAGGGGGAGAGGGGGAGGGAGAGGCCGAGAGACCGCGTGCGCGCCACGTCGTGCAGCAGACGGAGAGTTGTGCCGCCACTGGCCTGCCAAGAACCCCAGAAGGTGAGCCCCCAGAAGGAAGCTCAGCCCACCTGTCTAGACCACCATGCACCC
>PVKY010002777.1:0-24032 GCA_004027775.1 Bradypus variegatus | reverse complement strand
TGTAACAGACAAAGCCCCACATCGCCTTTGTTGCCCTGGGCCCCGAGTCCTGTTTGTCAGGGCCCTGTCTGTCCTCTTTGGTAACCGTGGCCTGGCTGCTCTTTGGGAAGTCACTGTCTTCCCTTCTCTCGCACCACATGCTTTGGTGGAGTCTAGCACCAGGGCTAGGTGGCAGCTGCGTAACCTCGTTTACCTGGCCACAGGGATTGGTTCAAGAATGGGCATGTGATCTCCTATGAGTTGCTGAGATTCTTCCCAGATTACTGAGAGAGAGTCTTACTCTTTTCCCACTGACTTGAAGTCAAATTGATCAGACCAATAGCTGCCAAGTCGCCTTCTACCCATAAGAGGAAAGCCTCTGTGAGAACGTGCCCACAGTGAACAGAGCAGGTAGACCTTGCTTGAACCCTTGATCAACCTGTGCCTGAAGCCAGACCTATCGGGAGACTTTTCACTAACAATGGAGTAATAAATTCCCTTTTTGCTTAAGTCAGTTTGGGTTTGGTTTCCTGCCACTTTTAAGTGCAAGCACCAGATACCAACTTCATTATCCACATTGAACTACATGATCTAACTAAACTAAATATTTTCTAGCTTTTCCAAGTGCTTTCCTTCTCCGTGTTCTGCCTTGGCTCAGCCTGCTCCCTCTGCTGGCCCCATCCTTGCCTTCTTTGCCTGGTGAAATCCTGATTTTTCAAGGCTTGCCTCAAGCATCTTCTCCTTGGAACATCTTTCTCTGTTCCTCCTCTAGCTCCTGATTGTACAAAATTTCTGCATTCCCCTGGTGCCCTAGGCAAACCTCCATCGCCAACCCCCCCACCTGCTGCAGGGCCTGTCCCCCCTGTTCCCCACCTGACTGAGAAGCACCTGAGGGTAAGGCGCTATGTTGCCTCCATCTCTTGACCCCCAGTTTTTGCACCATGCCTGGCAGAAAGTAGGTCACTAATAACAATTTATTCAAACTGAACTGTTCCTGGCTCCACAGTAAACCTCACAGGCAGACAGAAAACATTCACCTTGCATAGCCGATCATTCGGAATTAAACCGTTCCGTCTGGGTAGAGTGAATGCTGAAACCAAAGCAAATCACTGTCTAAAAGGAAAAAGAGATGCTTAAGTAGAAGTAAGAAACTGGGCAGGGTTGGATACAATGAGTTAATATTCAAAGCAACTCATCTGGACAGCATGCATGTCGAAGACAGACAGACAGACACAACTATGAACCCAGATACTTTATGAAAAGTCTCAGCTGTGCTTCAGGACAGTGGGAAGCCAATTTCATAATTAGCAGCATGGACTGAGGTCTGCACAATGGGATGAGGCCCTGTGACAGGGTAAGGCTTCTCCCGGCAACCACGAGGAGGAGAGGATTATCTGGAAAAACAATGATCTGCCCTCCTGCTATCAGAACCCTGAGACAGCGCAGTGAAAGTAAATTACATGTCAAACAGGATCACTGGATGAGAACTTCAAACAAAAGTTCCCTTACAAACAGACATTTGGACACCGATATTCAGAGCGGCATTGTTCACACTTGCCAGAAAATGGAAACAATCCAAATTCCCAAAAACAGATGAATGGATAAACAGAACTGTGGTATAGCCATACAATGGGACATTAAGCAGCAGCAAGAAGGAATGAGGTCCTGAGGCATGTGACATGGATGAATCTCGAGGACACAGGATGAGTGAAATAAGTCAGACACAAAAGGACAGATATTGCATGATTTCACTAATATGAACTAATTAGAATACATAAACCCAGAGTCTTAAAATGCAGAACATAGGATACCTACAATAGACAGAAGCTAGAGAAGGGGAAGTGGCAACCTAATATGTTCAGAATGTATAACGAGGTTGAGCTAAAAATGTTTGGAAATAGATATGGGGTAAAGGGAGCTTGTTAGTGGGAATATAAGGAACAGTGCTGCATTGTAGGTGAATTTGATTGAAAGGGTTTAGAGTCATGTATGTCACCAATACTACAAATTCAAATAAGTTCTTGCATAAACTGGTACAAATGTACAACACAGGTACAAAGAGTTAACAATAGAGTGGTGTGTACAGGGAAAATACCTATTGCAAGCTATGGCCCATAGTTAACAGTAATGCCTTAAAATTATTTCATCAGCAGTAACTGGTGTACTAGGGGTAAATAACATGGGGAGATAAAGGATATGGGATGTTCTGGGTTTTCCTATTCTGTGTCTATCTGGTAATTTTCTTTTTGGAGTAATGAAAATGGTCTAAAATTGAGTGTGATGATTGCACAACTAAGTGATGATACTGTGAGATACTGATTGTATAATCTGGGTGGAATATATAATAAATGGATATATCTTGATAAAATCTGAGGGGGGAAAAAAAAACAAATGGGAAGACCAGTAGAATAGAACTGAGAGCCCAGACAACAAACACATACATCTATGGCCAGTCGATTTCAACAAGGGTGCTGTGCCAGTGTGAATGTATTATGTTCCCCCAAACGCCATTATCTTTGATGTAATCTTGTGTGGGCAGATCTATCAGTGTTAATTGGATTGTAATTCTTCGAGTGTTTCCATGGAGATGCACCCCACCCAACAGTGGGTGATGACTCTGATTGGATAATTTCCATGGAGGTGTTGGCCTGCCTATTCAGGGTGGGTCTGAATTAAATTACTGGAGCACTATATAAGCTCAGACAGAAGAAGTGAGCTTGCTACAGCCAAGAGGGACACTTTGAAGAAAGCACAGGAGCTGCACATGAGAGACAGTTTGAATATGACTGTTGAAAGTTTTGGAGAAGCTAAGAGAGGATAAATAACCCCAAGTGCAACTAAGAGTGACATTTTTGAGGAGCTGCAGCCTAGAGAGGAACATCCTTGGAGAAAGCCATTTTGAAACCAGAACTTTGGAGTGGATGCCAGCCACGTGCCTTTCCAGCTAACAGAGGTTTACTGGACACCACTGGCCATCCTCAAGTGAAGGTACCTGATTACTGATGTGTTACCTTGGACACTTTATGGCCTTAATACTGTAACTGTGTAACCCAATAAACCCCCTTTTATGAAAGCCAATCCATCTCTGATGTTTTGCATTCCAGCAGAATTAGCAAACTAGAACAGGTGCCAAATCCGTTCAATTGGGAAAGAACAGTCTCTTCAACAAAAGATGCTGGGAAAACTGGGTATCTATATGTGAAAGAATGAAGGTGGATCCCTACTGCACACCATATTAAAAGACAAACTAAAAATGGATCAAAGACCTAAATATAAGAACTAGGACTATAAAACTCCTAGAAGAAAACACAGGGAAGCATCTTTAGGACCTTGTGTTAGGCAACGATTTCTTAGACTTTATACCGAAAGTACAAGCAATGAAAGAAAAAATAGATAAATGGGACCTGATAAACTTTGTAAAGTTTGTACATCAAAGGACCTCATCATCAAAGTACAATGACATCATAAAGAATGGAAGAAAATATTTGGAAACCACTTACCTGATAAAGGTTTAATATCCAGAATTTATAAAGAAATCCTACAACTTAATAATGAAAAGACAAACAACCCAATTTAAAAATGAGCAAAAGACTTGCACAGTCCTATTTCTCCAAAGAAGATATACATATAGACAAAATGCACGTGAAAAGATGCTCAGCATTATTAGCCATTAGGGAAATGCAAATCAAAACCACATTGAGATACTATTTCACATCCAATAAAATGGCTACTATTTAAAAAATGGAAAATAACAAGTGTTGGAGAGGATGTGGAAAAACAGGAACACTTGTTCACTGTTGGAAAGAATGTAAAATGGTGCAGCCACTCTGGAAAACAATTTGGCAGTTCCTCTGAAACTTAGGTACAGAATTACCATATGATACAATCCCAGTTCTATGTATATACACAAAAGACTTGAACAGATATGTGCACACCAATTTTCACAGCAGCATTATTCACAATAAAGCATTATTCACTTGGGAAGCAACCCAAGTGCCCATCAACTGATACATGGATCAACAAAATGTGGTACATACAGGCAATGGATATTTAGCTGCAAAGTGGCATGAAGTTGTGAAACATGTTACATCACAGAAGAACCTTATGCTGAATGACACAAGAGGACAAGTAGTGTATTAACATTTCTACGAATACCTAGGATAGGCAAATTTATAGATTCAGAAAGTACATTTAGAGGTTACCAATGGATGGGGGTGCAATGGGGAGTTAGTTAATGGGTGCAGAACTGATGTGATGAAAAAGTTTGAGATAATGGTTGGTAGCACAACATTGTGAATATAAATAATACCACTACATTATACTCTCTAAAATAGTTAAAATGGGAACTTTAATGTTATATATATGTTACCACAATAAAATTTAAGAAGAAACAAAGAAGTTCCCAATTGCCTTGAGCAATTTTAATGGAAGACATGGCTCATCTACCATGAGAAGAGTGTGAAAACATTGCTACGTGGTGTATGCCAGGGTTGCCATCATCTGACCAAGGGATTTCAGCAACAGGATTGGGGCAGCTTACTGGAGTTGGGTAGGCAGGTGGTTGGCAGAAAACATGTAGGCTGGGAAGTAACGTAGATCTGTATTCAAATACTGGTTTTGTCATGGCAATCTGTGTAGCCTTGGCCAGCTCAGGCAACCTCTCTGAGCCTCAATGCTCATTCGAAAAATGGGAATCACCATTTGTTAATATTGTTACCCTGCGGAACCCTCGGGAACACCGGCATTGTCCTCTTCAGGCTTCCTTGGGCCAGATGAGGGCAGCCTCAGCTACAATTTTCTAATTTGGGAGAAAATTTTTTATCTTAGGCAACCATTTGAAGCTAGCATTCTAAAAGCCCTTGTCCCATCCTTTCCCAAAAACTGGGCCACCAGTAGAGACGTCCTGAAGGTTGTTGAGAGGGGCAGGATGCAGGGGAGGGAGGCACCACCTAGCTGGCGGAGCTATTTTAACTTTTATTCAGAAAAATGAGGCATTCTAATTAGTCACATCACAAAACAACCTTCTTGGGACAGAGCTCTGAAAAGTAATACATGAAGCCTACATCTCAACTCAGGCTAGAGGATTCTCAAAATCCAATCAGACCCCTCAGCCAACTGGTTTCCACAATCTCTGCTATAGCAACAAGAGGAAACTGAGTTTGCTTTAAGAGTAAGAAGAGCAGGCTGCTGGCATAGACTCATTTCCTTCCTATTTATGGGATTTCAACCTTGTCCCATTGGTTTCTCTGGACTTCTACTTTCATGGTTAAAAATGAGGTTTGATAGAAGGCAAAAATTGATACATCAAGTATTGACTGAGAATCTTTGGAGTATCAAGGACCGGGAAGAACCAGGCACTAGGCAAGTTTTCATTTTTGTTTCTTTAAAATTCTACTAATGACAAATACCTACTAATGTGTACTTCTATCCATTTATAGAAAAAAAGGCAAAGTAGAAAAGTCCTCTGAATTCATGCTGATAGCTCGGTGGCCTTATTCAACTATCTGAATGCTTTCAGAATCAAAGATTTGATTTGAAAGAATGGCGGTAGCTCATGATATTTATTTCAAATATTGATTTCCAGTCCTCCTAAAATAAAGAATGTAAGGCAGCTTCTGTAATGATGGAGAGCCATTTAACAAAGCAGGATATAATAAATAACAGCCATTTCATATTAAGAGCTGAGTACACACCAGGGCCTGACCTAAGGGCTTTCCACACGTTAACTCATTTAATCCTCACACGACTGGAGGCAGAGAGGTTGTCATTTGTCCAAGGTTGCACAGCTAGCAAGTGGCCAGGCTGTGACAGAACCCAGACCATTTGGCTCCAGAACCTGCCCTCTGACCCTGGTACAGGCCCAAACGAGTGCCAGTGAAGACCTACTGTGGATAATGCCACAAGGGAGGTCCAAACAGTGCCAGGGAACATGGGAGAGAGTGAGGGACCTTGAGACAGGTGAGAAGATTCAAGATGGGACTTGGAGGGCAGAGAAGGAAAAGATGAGAGAGAATCCAGGCAGAACAAACATCTAAATTCTAAAGACCACAGAGGCAGGATAAAGTGCAGGGATGTTAGAGAACACTTTGGATAAAATAAAGGGGAACAAAAAACTGATGCTCAAGACCCAGTTTGGGGTGAGCGTTATCTGTGCTCTGGCTCACATCAAGTATGTGAGGCCACCATCAAAACCTGGCCCGTGATCAAAGGTCAACGGGGTCATCGGTATGTGGCAGGTAAAGAGATTTTTTTCCCCAAGAACTTGGAAAATTGGGAGAGGAGACTGTCCTTAGGAAGTTGAAGTGTGTGAGCCACACATGGTAGATGTGAGCTGAACTTGGTAAGCCACCTTAGAGAGTGCCCCCTGCTCGCAACACCGCACGGCTACCTAGATAAAGGCTTATGTTAGGTTGAGCCATGTGAAACTACCAACACTTGATTACTTTTGACCTATGAAAAGGGAACTTTTTTTTTATTTTCCTATAGTTTTACAGAGTTATATTCACATACCATACATTTATCCACAGTGTACAATCAGTTGTTCATAGTATCATCATAAAGCTGTACATTTATCACCACAATCAGCACCTGAACATTGGTTACTACTAGAAAAATTGCATTCTGTGCTTCTATCACACAGTATTATGCTATTTATTTCTGGATCTATACAATCAATCTGAAAAGGGAACTTTTAACCTAATACTCAGCCAAGAAAGACTGTGCTGGGCTGGAGGAAGCCAACACTGGCAAGGCCCAACCCAGCACTGCCCCAGGTAGGGAGAGTTTCTGCCAACAGGTTTTGAGGAGTTTGAATTCCATTGGCAAGAACTTCCCTACTGTGAGATGAAACATCCAGCCCCGAGCCTGGTGCCAGCAATATCTCATTCAGCCAGTGTCCCTGGGGTCTTGGAGTCACAGCGGTCTTCTCATTACCACCTGCCTTCCCTCAGTGCTCTCCCAGCTTCCACAAAGGCAAAGGATAGGAGTATTTTGCCTGTTAATGTACTCTCAGCACCTAAGACGATGATTAGCATATTTATTATTGAACGAAAGAACAAACAAGAAAGAATACACTTATCACACACACCATTTCAGTTCCTGTGGCAGTAAAAGCAGGAGACGTCTTTCTTGTTTGTTTTGCGGTTTTGTTTTTCGTCCCAGTGTGTTCACTTCCACTTCTTGTGGCTGATTTTGCTTTAAGGGTCCTTTCTCTTACCCTTACTTTAACCAACCTCCTACCACCTCAAGACAGACAAAACCAGGGCTCCTTGAATGTCATTAGGAGATTCACTGCCACGAAATCATCCAAGGCATCTCCTTCACAGTGCCAACAACTCTTCCAAAGGAAAACACTTACTGCCAGCTATTCTGAGAATTGTTCCTTATGAGCTCTTTCGACTCTCTTCTGTGCTCATCAGGCCCACAATGGGTGCCTCTTGGAGTGTTAGATCAAACCTGAATTGCCCATTCAATTACAGGAGGTTAATTTCATTAAGTATGCCATAGGATGATAAAGCACAATTACTGACTGTGCTGTGCTTTTGAGATTGGCAGTGGAGAAGCTGAAAGGAGCTTCCTTGTCTTAGCAAACGGGGAAGAAGACATCGCTGGGTCCCGCGCGCTGAGGGGCCACAGTGAGGTGGGACGCTCAGTGGTGGGGGGCCTGGACCCTGGGCTCAAGTGCACGGGTTTGAATGAGGCACCCCCCACCCCCCACTCACTAGCTGGGTGACCTCGGGCAGGCCACATAAGCCGTCCGTGCTTCTACTTCCTCATGGGTAGAGTGCAAGCAGTAACAGCACTTCCCTCCTAGGGTTGACGTGGGGCTTTTAACACCCATAAAGCACTGAGCACAGTGCCTGGCACTCAGTGGCGCCATGCTGGGTGTCAGTCACTTTTGCTAGGGACCCCACCTGCGGGCTGGCGGGGCTGCTCCGAACTGCAGAGAGGGAAGGTGTGCAGCAGCTGTGCACTGCGCCACTTTTCTGCAGGAGGAAAAGCTTAGCTTAAGTCTACCCAAAAAGAACTCCACCTTAATCAATATTTTAATATGTTTGCTCCCTTCAGCCGGTCAGTCAGTCAGTCAGTCTGTCAGGCATTCAATCTGTCAGTCAGCAATCCACCCCCTAAGGTAGTGAGCACCTACTACGTGAAGGAGCCACTGCCCTCGGGGAGCTGCTGGCTTAACGGGGGAGGCGCACCCAGAAAGCGCAATCGCTGCAGTGTGCACAGGGCAAGGGCAGGACACCTCAGTGACGTCTAGACCAGGGGCCAGCAAACGCTTCCTATAAAGGGCCGGATACAGAATATTTTAAGCTTTGTGGGCTGCTTGGGCATAGGGTGAGAAGAAATTAGCAATTAAAAGACCAGGTCTGTCAGAGCAGAGAGGCCTGGGAGTAGAGTGAGATGGGTGAACAAGGAGGCAGCAAGGCAAACTAGGACAGAGGAGAGGAGGGGCAGGAGCAAAGCAGGAGGAAAGCAAAGGGGGAGACGAGCACCGCATCCCGCTCCTAAGTGGGGTGAAGGCTCCCGGGGAGAGGAGAGGTGCCGCCCTGGCTGGAAACTGCTAGGGCCTGGCAGGTCTGCCGTAACCATCTGCAGTGGGAGCCTCGCAGGGGGCTGCCCCGAGGCCACCTGATGCCATCAAGCAGGCCAGAGGCCCCTGAGCCAGCCCGCAAGGCAGGCCACTGGGGCTGCCAGCAAAGGGCAAGAGCAAACTCTCCATTCATCCCAACAGGACGGGCCGAGAGCTGCCCCGTACTCCTAAGCCCAGAGCTCTGTATTCGTCCCCTCACAGGGTACAGGAGCCCAGGCCACGCAGGGCTGGGGCCTGGGCTTTAGGGAGCCATGGAGAGCTGAGTGAGTGTGCCAATGGGCCCCTCCTCTGGGGCAGTGAAAGGCCAGCCCATTTGGCTGCTGGCCTCAGCAGAAATGAACAGCCAGCACGCATTTCTCGTTATCTTCCTGTAAGGGGAAGAGGAGGGATGAACCATGGAGCTGGGGTGCTCCTGGCATCTCCCAGAGTCTTTGGGTCCTGGGGCTGGGGGGCTGGGGGCCAGGAAGGCACTGGGTCATGTGGGAGAAGGAATGGGGTCTATTAACCAGGCAGCGCGGGGGATGGAGACGTTTCCCTAAAGCCAGCCCCATCCTCGCCTTCACTTCCTTTGCCCATCTGTTTCAGCCCGTGGCCCAAGACTCAGCTTGGGCAACACCCCCTCCCTGGCTCCTGTGGCGCGGGCAGCCCACCTCTGCATATCGCCACCCCAGGTACTCCTCTCTCACCACACCTGGCCCAACGCATCACTGTGGTCTGACCACACGAGTCTCTTTCCCCAAAGACTGGAATACAGCGCAGTGTGGCCAAGTGCACCATCCCTTCTGCCCCCAGCGGGAGCACTGAGCAGTGTGTGGCATGTCACGGGCACCCAGACGCTAAAGAAAATGAACGAGTGGAAAGAAGGGAAGAGGAGGAGGAGGAGGAGGAGAGAAAGAAAGGATGGAGGGAGAAAAAAGAAAGGAAGGAAAAGGGAGGGAGAAAGAAATTTACCACATTCATTTTAGCTATGTTGAAACAATAAAGGATTGCAGTAACATTAAAAGCAATCATGGAGGGTGTGCAAGGTGTGGGTCATGGCCGAGCCGCTTCTCCAGCTGTCTCCCCTCCCCTGCTCTCTTTCCTTCCCTCCCTTTCCCTCCCTCGGCGGCTGTCGCTCGCCAGTCGCGGACTCTGACCCTTCCCTAACCCTCTCCTGACCTCGGTGCCACAGGATCGTCCCCTTTTCCTGTTTCCCGGTCCAGCCCCAGGGTCAGGGCGGGGGGCCTTAAGGAGTCAGAGGCGCCGCAGTTGAGGAGAGAAAGGACGATGACCCTCAGCTCAGCAGCCAGACCGCTGGGTTGCCGCTGCCATGGCAGTGAGGCGGCTGCCGCTCACCTGCTCCGGCCACGCGACACCAGTGGTTGATTCGGCCTTCAGTGGCGTCACGCTTTATGGCTATTTCCTAATCAGCGCTGGCAAAGATAGTAAACCTATGCTACGCCAGGGAGATGCAGGAGACTGGATTGGAACGTTTTTGGGTCATAAGGGTGCTGTTTGGGGTGCAACACTGAATAAGGACGCCACCAAAGCAGCTCAGCAGCTGCAGATTGCACAGCCCAAGTGCGGGCGCCGTCTCAGGGGATGAACTGATGGCCCTGGCTCATCAACACATTGTCACGTCTGTGGATTTCACTCAGGCTAGTAATTATCTGTTAACTGGGGGACGGGATAAACTGTTACGCATATATGACTTGAGCAAACCTGAAGCAGAACCCAAGGAAATCAGTGGTCACACCTGTGGTATAACAAGGCTCTGTGGTGTAGTGACGACAAACAGATTCTATCAGCTGATGATAAAACTGTCTGCCTTTGGGATCAGGCTACTAGGACAAAAGTGAAATCTCTAAATTTTAATATGTCTGTTAGTAGTATGGAATATACTCCTAAGGGAGAGATTTTGGTTATAACTTATGGATGATCTATTGCTTTTCATAGTGCAGTAAGTCTGGAGCCAATTAAACCCTCGGAAGCTCCTGCAACCACCAATTCTGCATCTCTTCATCCTGAGAAAGAATTTCTTGTTGCAGGTGGTGAAGGTTTTAAACTTTATAAGTAAGATTATAACAATGGAGAAGAATTAGAATCCTACAAAGGACACTTTGGTCCTATTCACTGTGTGTGATTTAGTCCTGATGGAGAACTCTATGCCAGTGGTTCTGAAGACGGAACACTCAGATTGTGGCAAACTTTTGTAGGAAAAACATACGGCCTTTGGAAATGCGTATTTCCTGAAGAAGATAATGGTGAACTGGCAAAGCTGAAGATCAGTTTTCCAGAGACAACAAAAGAAGAGCTAGAAGCAATTGCTTTGGAGAATTCAGATTCCATCTATAGTTCAACTCCTGAAGTTAAGGCCTGAATAAGACATGCCACAGACAGTATAAACTTACGGACTAAAACAAGCAAGCAGAGGAGAGCATTAGCCTTCCAGAGATTTACTTTCTGCATAGGGCAAACATAGGCAGTAAATAATGGGAATATGAATTAGCTCCAGTGCTGGAACTAAGTTGGTGTTACCTGTAAGTGAAAACTTTTGAGTATCAGAAGAAGGCAGATGGAGTAATTCGCTTGTAGTAATAACCAGCCTACTGTCTTTTTGAATGAATATGTGTAAGCCAACATTCAGTTTCTCTTATTACAAGTAGATTTCTTGTAGCTGTTTATGTTATTATGGAGAAAAAAATACATAATTCCCTATTTTTCTGACATTTCCCTTAAAGGAGAAAGCCTTTTTTGCTTTAGTTGTAAAGAAGAGGGAAAACATGATAAAGTAATTGGTTTAATTTCTCTTTCATTGTACACTGCTTCTGAACATCTCATTGTTTTTAGTTATCCAAATAAAATGTCTCTAAAACAAGACAAAAAAAAAAAAACAGTCATGGACATGTCTGTCTGAGCCGGAGCACAGGCCGTGTTTCAGAAGCGCAGCTCTGATACGCTCCTTACACGTATTCAGAGATGTCGGGTCTGCAGCAGGCAGTTAAAATCACGCGAGCCTCAACACGCACATTTGAGAACCGGGAAAGCAAGGCCCAGGGAAGGGAAAGGGCATGGCCAAGGTCACCTGCGGCAGATGAGGGGCCGAGGACCCACAGAGGCCTTTCAGGCACTGGGAGCTGGGAGGGCGCCCTCAGCCACAGAGCCCGGAGCCAGCCGGCAGCGGAGCAGTCAGGCGATAGGATGGCATCTTCCCGAAACGGCATCTGGCAGGAAGACAAGCCACCAGGTGCTTGCTCTCCGTTCCAGCAGGCGGCACATACCTTACACACGGAAATGTCACGCATCACACATACACCAAGCTGTTGCCATCTCCTCGTACTAAAAATGGCACCATGTTGCTGTCTTAGTTCCTTCCCTCCGTCCAAATAGAAAGGCCTGTCTGTGAGTGCCTTAACCCACTCCTTCTAGGAACTGCCAGCCACTGGACACCTGGGCCCACAGGGCAGACATGGCCCTCACCTGTGCCGATGCCGCTCCCAGGAGGGTTCAGCAGAGCATGGCAGTGCTCTCAGGCATTTCCAAGACAGTAGCTTTAACTTCCTTTGGAAAATCAACCTTGAGCAACGTCTGCATCATTGGCCTGGAACTACAGGGGTTGTGTGTAGCCCCAACTTAGCTCTATGGACCACTGTCTTGCCTGGTCCCAGCAGCCACACAGGAGTGAGGTGGATCAGAACCCAGCCTCTGTAGCTGGCCCAGGTGTGGCAGAACTGGGTGCACCCCCCACCATGCCAACCTGCCCCCGGCCCAGGGGGGCCAGGGGATCAACAAGGAGTTTCCTTGTGGCATGTGGCCAGCGACATGCAGGGAGTCCCAGGGTAACAGCTGAGGTGGCGACCCGAGGATGGTGACCCTTTCCAGTCAGGATCTCAGGGGAGCAAGGAGGCCCAAGGATAGAGCCCCCAATGGGGCTCCTTGATGCAGCAGCTAATCAAGGGGGGCACAGGCATCTAACTAGTGTTTTCTAGTGAATCCCAGGAGATGGCTACAGGTATTCATAAGATTCAAGTTCCCAAAGCCAGGCCCACTCTGTCTACGTCAGGTTTCTACCCACCCTGGGCAGTGTGAACCTCCAGGAGGGTGATCCAGAAAGAGGTGGTTCCCTAATTTAGTTGGTCAAGTAAGTTGCCTGACAACCTCCTTGCAGGTCTACAATTTAATAAATGGGATCCTTTTCTAAGCCAGAGAGAGAACAGTCTAGAATTCTAAGAAACAGGTGTAAGGTAGAAGGGTTTTCCTACAAAGTCCTTTTGTTTTTGACAGAGGTTAACATTAGGTAGCTTATAAGCAGGTATTATTTGCACTGACATCGCAAGCCAGGGAGGGAGGGCATTCTCTTTAATGGAGGAACAATTCCAAAGGTCCAAGCAGAGATATGACTCCTCCGCCCACACCCTGGGCCTGAGGAAGGGCGGCCTGGTCCAAGGTCAAGCTCCTCGGACACAGCCCAGCCCTGGTCCAAGGTCAAGCTCCTCGGACACAGCCCAGCCCTGGTCCAAGGTCAAGCTCCTCAGACACAGCCCAGCCTGGTCCAAGATCAAGCTCATCAGATTCAGCCCAGTCCTGGCCTCTTCCCCTTGAAGGAACTGGCCTCCCTCTTTTAAACCAGATGGCAGCAAAGACGCCATCATCACTCTGCAGTTCTCAGGGTACAGGGCTGTCCCCAGGGCCTAGGTCTCTGATCTTAGAGCTCAGTTATCAGCCACATCCTATTCTGGACAAACAGAAGTGCAGGCACAGTCACTGAGAGCTCACTACGCTGCAGACACTCTGGTCAACCCTTTATATTATCTTATGAAATTGTTCCTTTTATCATCCCCATTTTATAGAGAGAGACTGCGGCTTGGAGAAGGCAAATAAGTTGTCCAAGGACACAAAAGAGAAGATGGTGAAATGGGGACCTGAAACCAGGGTGTTTGACTCCAGAGCACAAACTCTTGCTGCCCCATCATCTCAAATGATATGAACTCAATGCCACCTGGTAAACTTGCCCATCACCCTTGGTCTAGGGTTGGGAGAGATTAAAGGGATGCCCAAGTGAATGCTGACACACACTACCACATGGATGAATCTAGAAAGCATCAGGCTAAGTGAAACAAGACACATGCAAAAGGACAAATATTGCAGGATTTCATTTACAAAAAAGATGTAGAATGAACAAATTCAGAGGTTACCAGGGACCAGGGAGAGTTCGGAATGGGGAGTTACTGCTCATGGGGTACAGAGTTTCTATTTCAGCTGATGAGAAAGGTTTGGAAATGGAAGGTGGTGATGGCAGCCTACCACTGTAAATGTAATTAATGCTACCAAACTGTACACTTACGAATGGTTAAGATGGCAAATGTTATGTTATATATATGCTATCAAAATAAAATTTTTTAAAAATGTTTTTAAATTCTATCAAGGGAGAAAAAAGGATGCCCAATGTGAAAAACTTAAAAAAAATGTCCCCCACACAGGGTGGGGGACATGCACCTTGGCAGGCTGAGTCAAGCACAGAGACTGATTTTACAAACATCAAGAAGAAAAAAAAGCTGCTAGTTGGAATAACCAAGAAGGGGGTGGGGTGGCGGGCTTTTAAATTCTCTCCTGTAGGTCCCTTAACAGTTCTGGGCTCTGGCGTTGTTTTCACGCAAACACCACAAAGTTGGACAGGGCCTTTGATCTCTGCAATTCTCATTATTCTCCTGTTGGAAGATTTTCTAAAGGGCATATTCCAATTAATGGACATTAAAGCAGACTAGGGAGGCTCATTATGTAGACCATTATCTCCTCTCAAGACCTTTCTTTTCCTTTCTTTTTTAATTTTTAATTTTTTTTTAACTGACAAAAGCTGCCCAGAACCATGGCTGGCCAAGATTGAACGAACGAATTACCCCTGGTGGCAGGGACCTTCAGGAGGATTTCCTTTGGGTGGACTTTCCTGCTCCACCAAGCAGTCCTGGCCTCAAGGGACAAACCCAGCATTCATGTGAACGTGGTTGTTGCTGCTTGCACCTCTTCCTTTTGGGAACCTCCTCACCAGGGTCTGCTCGGCCCTGGTGGCCGGTCACAGAAGCCGCCTCTCCCCGCAGCCTCACCCCGTGATGGGGCCCCAGGCCCGGCCCATGACCTACGCAGGGCCCTCGCGACAGGGACGGCTCAGTGGGGTGGGAAAGTCCACCCCATGACTGGCCCCTTGTCCTCAGGGAACCTATGGTCTGGTGGAGGAAACAGATGCATTTTTTTTTAATGCTGTCATATAATACAATGTAGTAAATCAGGGGTGTGATGGTTGGGTTCATGTGTCAACTTGGCCAGGTGATAGTGCCCAGCTGTCTGGTCAAGCAAGCACTGGCCTAACAATTGCTGTGAGGACATTTGAGGCTGGTTGATAAACCAACAGGCTGGTTTATTAAATCATCAGTCAATTGGCTGCAGCTGTGACTGATGACTCACCAAAGGGCGTGCCTTCCACAATGAGAGAATGCAATTGGCTGGACTTAATCCAATTAATCAGTTGAAGACTTATAAGCAAGACAGATGGAGGACCTTCACTTCTTCTTCGGCTGCCCAGTGAAGCGTTTCTTGGGAGTTCGTCGAAGTTGCCAGTGCATTTCCTGAGGAGTTCATCAAACACGTTCGTGGAAGATCCCAGTTCATTTCCTGAGGAGTTCATCGAGGTTGCCGGTTTGTTTCCTGAGGAGTTCATTGGACATCTTCATCGGAGTTGACAGTTTGCTGACTGCCCTACAGAATTTGGACTCGTGCATACCCACAGTTGCATGAGTCACTTTTACAATTTGATAGTCAGAGACACTTCTCATTGATTCTGTTTCCCTAGAGAACCCTAACTAATACAAGGGGTAAACACAGAAGACTGGAGAAGTCCAGGGTTTGGGCTGCTTAGCTCAGGTGGGACGGGGTTGCCAAGAAACACCAGGGAAGACGGTGCCTGTGACACTACGTGTGGCCCTTGTGGCAAGGACTGCTCGGTGGGGTAGGGAAGTCCACTCAAGTCCTGCCCTCAGGCAAACACACAGTAGAGAACTGGGGGAAGTGCCCTTTCCACTGGCTTTGCTTTCCTGGGAGAGCAGATCTTGTGGGACATGCCAAGAGAGGGACGTGGTGGGTGGTGGCGAGTCGTGACCCTGGCCCACGGCTCGCCTGTGAGCTGCTGCAGTACTCTCCCAGCTGCACAGGATAAGACCTGTCCTCTCCCCAGCCATTTCTTTCATTTAAGCTGGCCAGGTTCCAGTCATTAGCAAGCAAAGATGCAGGGGAAGGCAGCTCTGTACTTGGACTTCACAATAAACAAAGATCTGACTCTCTGCCTTTCAAAGGCACATTGCAGCTGTGAGCCCCATGTGCTATTCTGTCCCTGCTGTTCCCATCACAAGGGACACCCTGCCTCTCCCCACTGTGCCTGATCAATCTTCCACTGGCCCAAGCATCCTCTTCCCAGGTGTTTCTTGACCGCCCCATCCCACCTGAGCTAAGCAGCCCAAACCCTGAACTTCTCCAGTCTTCTGTTTACCCCTAATTTACCACACTGCATTATAAAAAAAAAAATGCATCTTTTTCCTCCACCAGACCATAAGGTTCCCTGAGGACAAGTCTTAGAATACAAAGATGTACCAACAGCTGGAAGTAACACTGACAGGAACTGTCTGTTGAATCTGAATGGGGAGGATGGATTCACTCAGGGTTGGGATTGCCAAGAAGCCAAAGGACTTATTCCCAAGCAGACTGGCAAAGAAAGGCCCTCCCTCATTACCGATCCACAGCAGCCTCTCCACCGAAATATGTCCCAATTCTCACTCATCACCCCATTTTATTTTCTTCCCAACACTAATCATTAAATAAAATGATAGTGTTTACTTAAATGTTTGCTTGCAGAGCGTCTGAACTAGGACATATGTCCCGGGGGAGCAGGACCTTATCTGTCCAGGCTCACTGGTATCCCCAGGGCACAGAAGGTGCTCAATACATATTTGTTGGTGGTTTCACTGATTGGCTGGTTGACTGAGTGAACGAATGAATGAATGAATGAATGAACAAACAAACTTCCAGAAAGGAGCTTGTGAGCACTTACTACGTTGCAGGCATTGCATGACCTCGTGGTACCAGCAAAGGGTTTTGGTACCAGCTCAGCAGATGTTGGGAGCAAGAGCAGCATCTCTGAGTTCTAACTGAGGCAGAAAAGGTTTTTCACTTGGTTATTTTTTTACTTTGTTCAACTTAGGTAGAAAATACAAGAGACCCTGTATATAACACAAATGGACTATTTTCAGTAACTCCTTGTAAAAGGTCAACTTTTTTTTAAAGGTGAATGAGTCGACTTCCATTTCCTATGTGCGCATCAAGGTCCAAATTTTTCATTATCCCACAGAGACAGAAAGCATCATTCACACATCGGGGATCAATAACTTAGAAGAAAAAAAGCCCCAAGACTAAAACAGCAAGAAGAAATCACAATCTAATACCTCCCCATGAACCCAAAACCCTCATGGCTGAGTTAACCATGATGTTCATGGGATCGGGACGGATTTGATCCTTGGATTCAGGGTCTGAGCCTTTCCTCTGACAACCCCCTTCTCCCTTCACTGAGGCATCCCCGGCTTGTTCTTGTCTCTGGCCTGTGGGCACGCTGGGCCCTTGCCTCTCTTACCCAAACTCAGCATTAAAGACTGGGTCAGGCATCACCTCCTCCTGGAATCGTCTATGATCTTCCGCTACTGCTCACAAATGGAGTGAAGACTCCTTATTCTCCCACAGTAGCATCTGTAAAGCTCACTTACACTGTGCTGATAAGAACAATGCAGATAATAAAAGTAATAATGATAATGGTGGTGGGTACTACGTATTAAACGTAAACCACATCCAGGTGCCATACTAAGTGCTTCACATAGACAATCAAATTTTGTTAATCTCATTTATTCCTCATAATCACCTTATGAGCCTCACTGTCCCCACTTTACAAATGAATAAACTGGGGCTAAGAGATGCTAAATAACTTGTCCAAGGTTACAGATCTGTCAAGAATGAACTGAGATGTAAACCCAGGCATGTCTGATTCTGAGGTCACTGCTAATCAGTTCTCTTACTTGCAGCCAAAAGCACACCCACTGAGACAAGTGGCTCCTAGATGCCAAGTACTTCACAGTCATTATTCCTAAACTCCACATAATTCTAGAAATTGGGTGATATTGCCTCAACTGTGCAGATGAATAAAGCCAGGCACAGAGTGTCTCATAGTCCCCTGTGATCACAAGCAAGTAAGCAGTTGGGCCAGGATTGGAACAAGTCTGTGTTCTTTCTAGTACACCACACTGCTGCTCCCTCTTGCAAACACAATTTAGAAAAAGAATCTAAAATACAGAACAGGCCTGGAGGACAACGTGGTTCCCAATAACTGTTTATGACACTGAGAAATTGGAAAGATCCTAAATGTTGCACAACTGTAGTGATCAAAGAAATTATAGTACCTCACTATGGTAGAATATCATACAGCTGCAAAAAAATGATTTAGACCTAAAATATAGAGTAACATGGGGAAAATACATCATGCTACAAAATTATAAAGTAGGACACAAAATATTATATATGGGTGAGTCCGTCTTAATCACAGAGAAAAGACTAGAAGCAGCTATTAACTGCAATTGTATTTATGTGGTGGAACTGTGAGCCACTTGTTTTCCTTCTTTATAACTTTCCCTAATTTTCCAAATTTTCTAGAATGAGTATTAGTTAAGGTTCTCTAGGGAAACAGAATCAATGAGAGGTATCTATGAATGTAAGATTTATAAAAGTGATTCACGCAACTGTGGGTATGCATGAGTCCAAATTCTGTAGGGCAGTCAGCAAACTGTCAACTCCAATGAAGATGTCCAATGAACGCCTCAGGAAATGAAACGGCAACTAAGATGAACTCCTCAGGAAATGAACTGGGATCTTTGACGAACGTGTTTGATGAACTCCTCAGGAAACGAACCGGCAACTTTGACAAACTCCTCAAGAAATGCTTCACTGGTCAGCCGAAGAAGAAGTGAAGGCCCTCTATCTGTCTCACTTGTAAGTCTTCAACTGATTAGTTGGATTAAACCCAACCAATTGCATTCTCTCATTGTGGAAGACACGCCCTTTGTTGATGTAATCAGCCACAGCTGCAGCCAACTGACTGATGATTTAATAAACCAGCCTACTGGTTTAACCAGCCACAAATGTCCTCACAGCAATTGTTAGGCCAGTGCTTGACCAGACAGCTGGGTACTGTCACCTGGCCAAGTTGACACATGAACCCAACCATCACAATGAGTATGTACTACTTTTGGCATTTATTAAAGTTTTGCTTTGTTTCTTTAAGAAAATGACTATTAACTAGGGTTAAGTCCAGCTTATTTTAATCCTTGGAATGGATGCCACTCTGAGTTCTGATTAAGGGTAATTCAAGCCTTTCAAATGTCCAAATTGTCTCTGTTGATTTTTTGAGGCAAATAATTGCATTTTATACTAAACTTATTTGTGGCTCAAAACCTTGTTTTGATTACTTGTTTAGGGAAAGAGTTACATTAGAAAATGCATAAGAACTACATTTGCATGATGGGTGATGAGGCAGGGAATTACAGTTGGGGAGAAAAAAAAGGAACGGAAAAAAAGCCCTGAATATTCAACAGATGTATTGAATCTAAAGACTACTCTGACATTCACATTTATATCCAACAAATTTTCCTTTCCCAGTCCATGCAATCTCCTGTGTCTTTAAAGGCAAAAGGCACATTTGGCAAATGGAGCTGCTGCAGCGAGTTATATTTTGAATAACTGCTAAATTGGGGTTTAAACATTTGATTTGATTTGATTTGATTTAGCAGCTGTTCTGGGAACTTGCCCTCAGAATGTTTCTCCTTTCTCCCATTGAGCTAAGTGGCTTCTTTCCAAATCTCCTCGGTTACAGGGTCATTTTCAATAAAGACAACCAGGAGTCTCCTACCCCAGCCAAGCAAAGTCAGCACAGTGGATTTTGGTTCTTGAAGTCAACAAACTTCAAGGAGACCTCTGTGCTTTCTTCCCTGTGACCTTCTCTTGGATTTGGGCCTTTCCTGATCACAGGCATTGGTCCTGGCAGTTTCATTGACAAATCAAGCAACTCCATGTTTGGCCAATGCTTTGGGTCACTATTTTTTGATTAGACACTAGCTATCAATTGAATAGAAAATTACGAAGTCAAGAGCAATTCTTGTAACTAAAATCTGCTTCTTCCTTTCTTTGATGGCTTTGTTTGTTTGCCCCTCATTATTTGTCATTAAAAAACACCCAGTTTTTAGGTAAAGTTAGAAAATACAGATCAGTAAAAAGCAAGCACAGTGTACACACATCCACACAAACACACAAAATCTCACCATCCAGACACAGTCATTTTTGGTTCACATTAGAGGCTGCAAAATTGCAGTCTTTGTGGGTTAAATTTTTAATTTAGTTGCCAATATTTAAAAGTAAGAGATTTTAGCATTTAAATCCAGATTTCCATCCTTAAAAAAAAAACCTGGAAGACTGGGGGACACAGAGCCTGAATCCCTGCATGGTGACTATCAGTTGGCACAGAGAAAAAGTCAATTCATTTCCCACCTGGGCTCTGCAGACACCCAGGTTTGTTACATCTGGCCTAGATTGTTCCATTTTATTTTTGTCCTAATATACATCTTTAATTTTTTTATTTGAGAAAAATGGGACTGAACTATGTATTCTATTTAGTTGCCTGCTTTTGTTTTCCATTTTTATATATATAAATAATCTTCCAAGCTGACATACAAGATCTAAATCATCATTCCTGCTGGCTCCTAACCCTTCTCCATCTTCCCTGATGTTTCTACAGTGAGGGACTACTACTTGCTGAGATACGTCATATCACCGCTACACCAGACGCTCCAGTTCCCCTCTCTGCAGAACCCCTCAGTGAGAGGACTGTTCTTCTGGGCCCACTGTCATGCAGCTTGACCATGTGCCTTGCAAAGTGATGTCTGTCAAGTCAGAGCAGAAGCTTTTAGAACCAGAGCACGGTTTAACCATTTCTCTCCTACTTCTGCCATGAAAGTGGCATGTTCCAGCCAAGGCTGCTCCTTCGTTCTGGATCCCGGCACAGAGATAACATGGGGCACAAGGACAACTGACCAACAGTGGGCATGCAGGGGAGCGGGAAATAGACATGTACTAAATCTTGAAGCTTCTGAGATTGGGGTATTGTTTATCACAACAGCATAACTTAGCCCAGACTGACTGCTGTACTTAAGTATTAAAACCACTTTTAAAAATTCAATAAAAACAAAACAGAACAATTTTTAAAAGGTCCAGTGCCCAAGGCCTGGCCCTGAAGGTCTTGGCAGGACCTGCTGCAGGCAGTGGCTTCATGACAGGAGGGTCAAGACTGGCCTCACAGAAAACACACCAAGTTTTCTGCCTGAGACAAACATGGTTATTTGCGTCAGTGGTACTTTAAGCAGCAATATATGTGTAATATGAAAGGGACTTAGAAACTGAGGCTGGCCAAGGGAGGAACAGAGCCATGCCACCATGTCATGCACACTCCAGGACACGTACTCTGAACGCAAGAGCCGGCCCAGGTCTTCCAGGATTGAAATGAGGATGCAATGGATCCTGGGACCTTCTCCTCCACAGACCTGTGGTCTCAGAGCCAAAACTGCCTGCTGCTCCCTTGACTAAATAATAAGGGTGATAATCCAGAGATGGGAGGATTTTCTGTAACTTTATGACATTTGCTCAGTTTGCTTAGCCTCTTTGGAACCCATCATGCCTGGTTTCTCAACGTGTGCTTAATGATCCTGCTCCCTCTCTCTCCTGAGCCCTGCTAACACCACCCACGCCTCCCATGTCCCCAGAGGACAACCACAAGGCAACCTCCAACAGCAACGATTAGCCTTGCCTGCTTTGTATTTAGATAAGTACATGTACGGAGCACATACTTGTTGTATTTGACTTCTTCCATTCAACACTATGTTTGTGAGGTTCATCCATTTGGTTCCACATCATTACAGCTCTTTATCCTCATTACTGCCCTTTGTCTGGGGTGTGACTATCCCACCAAGAGCTCAACGTTCCCTTGTGGATGGACATGGCGTGGTGGTTACTTTCACTAATTATGCAGTTGATTAATACTTATTTTCCCCTCACTGGACTGTACACTCCATGAAGACAGGAACCTTCTCTACCCCTTAACACAGTGCCCAACACATTAACAGGAGCCCCAAAAAGATCTATAGGAGGGGAAGAAGGAAGAAACACCTAAACAAATTAAAGTATTTTGGAAAGTGGTTGTGCCAGTTTGGATGTATTATGTCCCCCAAAACGCCATGTTCTTTGATGCAATCTTGTGGGGGCAGACATGTTAGTGTTGATTAGGTTGGAATCCTTTGATTGTTTCCATGGAGATGTGACTCAATCAACAATGGTCAAGACCTATGATTGGGTAATTTCCATGGAGGTGTTACCCCACCCATTCAGGGTGGGTCTGAATTAAATCACTGGAACCATATAAAAGAGCTGACAAACAGAAGTAACTCAGAGCCACTTAGACAGACATTTTGAAGACGGCCGTTGAAAGCTGACGCTGACATTTTGGAGAAGGCCATTTTGAAACACCACCTGGGAGCAAGCAGATGCCAGCCACGTGCCTTCCCAGCTAACAGGTTTTCCGGATGCCAATGGCCTTTCTCCAATAAACTTGGACATTTTACGGCCTTAAGACGGTAACTTTGTAACCAAATAAACCCCCTTCATGAAAGCCAATCCATTTCTGGTATTTTGTGGAACAGTGGTGTTATAAAGGCCATAAGAACAGGAAAATGTGATGGAATGTACAGGGAGTGGGAGGGGACTTCAGATGGGGGTAGTGAGGACAGGCCTCTCTGATCTGAAACTGGAAGTCAGGAGGCAGCCAGCCAGAGACACACCTGGAAAATGGCGTTCCCAGGCGAGGGAAGAGGAGCAGAGGCCCGGAAGAACTGGGGCAGCCAGTGCAGACTCTGAGCCCAACAGCTGCTCCCCGGGCCTGGGAGATTCCGCCCTCCTCTGACACCTTTCCTCACTGGGTGAATCCCCTGTTCTCAGGACTGAGCAGGTTTCTGCCTGCCCGTCACCCCCCCAGCCCCAGACAGGTGTGGAGGCCCATCGTCTGTGCCCACAGAACCTGTCCCCTGGCCCCATCACGGCACATACCCCTACTTCCCTGCTTGCTGTTTTAGAGCTGTCTCCCCAGCTAAGCCATACTTCAGAGACCTCATATTCATTATCTTGTCATTCCCAATGTGAAGACAAAGCCTGGCAGAATGCCCCAATCTCAACTTCCTGGATTTGATGATGTACTATGGTTAAAGATTTTATCACTGGGGGAAGTTGCATGAAGAATAGGCAAAATTTTCTGTACTATTTTTGTTAACTTCTTTTGAGTCAAATCATTTCAAATTAAAAATTAATAAAAACAAAGCCTGGAATACAGTAGGCATTAAATACATGTCCGGTGAACAGACCAATAACTGGAATGAAGACAGAAATGAATGAGTCAATAGCTGGTCATGTAAGAGTTCACTGAACCAAGCCACCATCAATGTAGGCCTATCCTGATTGCAGAGATGTCAAAACAGGAAAATGATGCCTGTCTCGGAATCAATACATTCTGGGGGTTATCTTCTTCTCCAGAGGCCTGGGGGTGGGGGTGGCAAGAAGCTGCCAAGCAAATCCTCCTCCTGAGACCAAGGGGTGGCTCCCTGCAGGGAGAACTGCAGGGTGCTGGCAGCTGGCTCACGTGGAGCCTCAGGGTGGAGTGTGGGGTTGAGTCAGAGAGGCCTGAGTTCACACCTTTCAGGGGCAAGAAGTTTCTGAACATCTCTGGGTGTCAGTTTCTTGAGTTCATAAAAAAGGAGAGTAACAGTGCTGACCTCACAGAGCTGATGTGAAGATTAAGCGAGAGGATGGAGGCAAAATGCTTAGTAGAGGATGTGGCTCACTGCAGGCACCCAACGAAGGCCCCATGAAAGGATGAGGATGGAGATGACAATATTAGAGAGACAAGACATGCCCAAGGTCATGGAGCTTGTGCTTTCTGTAAAAAACTAGTAATATCCCTGTGCTTTGGAGGGTAGGGGAGAGGAAGGGAAGGAGAGGGCAGTCTGTGCTGCTGAGAACACCATCTCCTTGACTCTCATGCAGGAAGTTTGGCAGTAAGATGGGAACATGCAGGAGACAAATGTCTATTAAGCACCTACTATGTGCCAGGGACTAAACTTGGCAATTTTTCTATATATCTCACCTAATTCTCACACCAGCCCTAGACAAAAGTGGACTGCTGCTACATTTTACAGATGAGGAAACTGAGGCACAGAAAGGTTAAGTACCTGGCCTAGGGTCACACTGTTAATAAACAGAAGCAGGGTTTGAACCCTGATCTGCAGGGCTCCAAAGCCCAAGG
>PVKY010002776.1:0-24035 GCA_004027775.1 Bradypus variegatus | reverse complement strand
CTCAAAACTGCATGGTACTGGCATAAGGACAGACATACTGACCAATGGAATTGAACTGAGTGTTCAGAAGTAGACCCTTACATCTACGGACAACTGATCTTTGATAAGGCGGTGAAGCCAAAGCAACTGGGAAAGAGCAGCCTGTTCAATAAATGGTGTTTGAAGAACTGGATACCCATTTCCAAAAGAATGAAAGATGATGTCCATCTCACACCTTATCCAAATATAACTCAAAATGGATCAAAGACCTAAACATTAGCACAAAGACCGTAAAACTCATAGAAGAAAAAGTAGGGCAATATCTTAAAGACCTTGTGATAGGAGGTGGTTTCCTAGTCCTCACACCCAAAGCAGGAGCAACCAGAGAACAAATAGACAAATGGGATCTCCTCAAAATTAAACATTTTTGTACATCAAAGGACTTTGTCAGAAAGTTAAAAAGGCAACCTACACAATGGGAGGTGATATTTGGAAACCACATATCAGATAAGGGTTTAATATCCCGAGTATATAAAGGAATCCTGCATCTCAATAAAAGAAAGACAAACAATCCAATTAAAAAATGGGCAAAAGACATGGAAAGACATTTTTCTGAAGAGGAAATACAAATGGCTCAAAAACATATGAAAAAATGCTCAACTTCACTGGCCATTAAGGATATGCAAATCAAAACCACAATGAGATATCATCTCACACCTACCAGAATGGCCATTATCCAAAAAACAGAAAACGACAAGTGCTGGAGAGGATGTGGAGAAAGAGGCACACTTCTTCATTGTTGGTGGGAATGTAGAATGGTGCAACCACTCTGGAAGACAGTGTGGAGGTTCCTCAGGAAGCTAAATGTAGATTTTCCATATGACCCAGCTATTCCATTGCTAGGTATATACTCAGAGGAACTGAAAGTTAAGACACAAACAGACATTTGTAAACCGATGTTTATTGCAGCATTATTCACAATTGCCAAGAGTTGGAAGCAGCCCAAATGTCCATCAATGGATGAATGGATAAACAAACTGTGGTATATACACATGATGGAATATTATGCAGCTGTAAGAACAAAGGCATGGATCATATAATAATGTGGATGAACCTTGAGGACATTATGTTGAGTGAAGTTAGCCAGAAACAAAAGGACAGATTCTGTACGGTCTCACTAATATGAACAGACATTAATGAAGAACTTTTGTGAATTAAAAGCTGACAACACAGGTGACCAGGAGATAGAAAGAGGGCAGAGACCAGCCATTTGATGCTGAAGGACTACAGAATGTTTAGGATTGATTGTATAGATCCAGAAATAGATAGTATAATACTGTGTGATGGTAGCACAGAATTGTAAGTATACTGAACAAAGATGTCTGTGAGTAAAGCTGAAATAGGTGGGATAGGAAAATGTATGACACCAGAGGTAAAGGTAGATGATAAAGACGGGGACTGTATAACGTGGCAAAAATTGGAGTGGCCAATGACTGTTACTAAATATACAAATATAAAAATGTTTTTGCATGTGGGAAAGCAAATGACTGTCAACCATGTAGAGAGGTGAAAAAGGGATGGTATTTGGAAAAAAACATAATCAAAGCAAACTCGAGTCTATGGTCAACAATAACATTGTAATATACCTCCATTAAATGTTACAAAGGCAATATGCCAATGCTAAATGTATATGAGAGGGGGATGTAGGGGAGGAATATGGGATTCTTGGTAGTGGTGTTATTTGCTGTTCTTACTATTGTATTGTTTTTTCTTTTTATGATTTTTTATTACTATTTTTTATCATTGCTAAAAAAAGCAATTTTTCTTGTAGTAATCAATATGTTCAGGTGCTGATTGTGGTGACAAATGTACAAGTTTTTGATGATACTATGAACAACTGTACACTGTGGATAAATGTATGGCATGTGAATATAAATCTATAAAATTGTAGGAAAATATATATATAGGAGTAAAAGTGTTGGAGAAAACATGGAGAGAGGGATGTACCTATCTGCTGTTGATAAGCAGGTGGAATGGTGTAGCCTTTCTGAAGGTCAGTGTAGTTGTTCCACAAAAAGTTAAGTATGTGGGGACCATGGGGTTCTGCAACCTCATTATGGGGTATGTCATTTGAAGATCTGAGAGCAGAGACATGAGTGGACATTTGCAAACTGGTGTTCATGGAGGCAGCAATCATGATTTGCAAAGGGTGGAGGTGACCCGAGGATACATTGACTGAAGAACGGAATGGTGCACTGTGGTGTACACATACAGTGGAACATTGAGCAACTATGAGAAGGATTGAAGCTGTGAGACACAACGAGGTGAATGGATCCTGTACACAGTATTTGAGTGAAGTACACCAGAAATAAAGGCAAATACTTTAATGCCTCACCGATATGGACTAACTACAATGTGTAAACTCAGAATTCAATCTTAGAACATAGCCTAATGTGGGCATAATTATTGTGATAGACCCTAGATTGTAAGCTCTTACAGCAGTTAGCTCTATCCCTGAATTGTAATGCCTACCTCTAAACTCTGAGATGCTGATCCCTTAGTGTATAACCTGATTGGTCTCTGGAACAATGCGTATCTCTGAGACACCTGAAACTCAGAGCTAGAGCTCGGCAGATATGAATGTCAGTATTAGTGCATACAGCCACTGTTTAAAAAAAAAAGCTGAAATAGAGCCCAGACTTCAATTCGTGACATGAATGAAGCAGATCTGGTTAAGACCAGAGCAAACTGGGCCAAAGGGTAAAGGTCAAAACTGACTGTGTTTTAAAACTTCAACTTCCATATGAGACCAAGGGAAGAGATGTCTACTTGGTACAGGATCTGTATTTTCTAAACAGTACAACTCTACAGTCAGTTGGTTCAAACACCACAATTACATGGAATTTTGAATAGGAAGTGAGATAAGGTAGGTTAGTATAGGCTAGAGTGAAATAGTGACACATTCCAAAGTAATTTGGGCAGATAATAAATTATATATTTGCAGCCTCCTCCCCCCAACCCCGAGGAGCTGGGGGAAGGTGCAGATGTGTTGGACTTCCTCACCTGGATTGGTGTTGATGTTGTCACAGACATTGGGACTGGCAGTTTGATGTGCTGAGCCCTCGATCATGGGACTTGCCCTTATGTAGCTTGTTACTGCAAAGGAGAGGCTAGACTTGCATATAATTGTGCCTAAGTGTCTCCCCCTGAGTGCCTCTTTGTTGCTCAGATATGGCCCTCTCTCTCTCTAACTGAGCCACCTTGACAGGTAAACTCACTGCGCTCCCCCCTACGTGGGACCCGACCCCCAGGGGTGTAAACATCCCTGGCAATGCAGGATATGACTCCCGGGGATGAATCTGGACCCGGCATCGTGGGACTGAGAGTATCTTCTTGAACAAAAGGGGGATGCAAAATGAGACAAAATAGAATCAGTGGCTGACAGATCTCAAATGGAGTCGAGAGGTCACTCTGGTGGACATTCTTATGCACTATATAGATAACACCTCTTAGGTTTTAATGTGTTGCAATGGCTAGAAGTAAATACCTGAAACTACCAAACTCCAACCCAGCAGTCTGGACTCCTGAAGATGATTATATAATAATGCAGATTACAAGGGATGATAGTGTGATTGTGAAAACCTTGTAGATCACACCCCTTTTATCTAGTGTATGGATGGATGAGTAGAAAGACGGGGATAAAAACTAAATGACAAATGGGATGGGATGGGGGGATGGTTTGCTTGTTCTTTGTTCATTTTTATTTTTTATTCTTGTTCTGATTCTTTCTGATGTAGGGAAAATGTTCAGAAATAGATTGTGGTGATGAACGCATAACTAGATGATCATACTGTGAACAGCTGACTGTATACCATGGATGACTGTATCTTATGTGAATGTGTTTGAATAAAACTGAATTAAAAAAAGCAGTAAAGCTACATATAAAGATAACAGATTTTCTATGGATTTATTTTTCTGTTTTTAACTATTGCTAATAAACTTGGTTACCATCTGTTTCACTTTGCTAATGCTGTCCTTCACTGGAGAAAGGCCATTGGCATCCAGAAAACCTCTGTTAGCTGGGAAGGCACGTGGCTGGCATCTGCTCCAAAGTTCTGGTTTCAAAATGGCTTTCTCCCAGGACGTTCCTCTCTAGGCTGCAGCTCCTCGAAAATGTCACTTAGTTGCACTTGGGGTATTTGTCTTCTCTTAGCTTCCCCGAAGCAAGAGTCTGCTTTCAATGGCCATCTTCAAACTGTCTCTCATCTGCAGCTCCTGTGCTTTCTTCAAAGTGTCCCTCTTGGCTGTTCCTCCTCTTCAAAATGTCACTCTCAGCTGCACTGAGTTCCTTCTGTTTGTCAGCTCATTTATATGCTCCAGTGATTTAATTCAGACCCACCCTGAATGGGTGGGGTTACTCCTCCATGGAACTATCCAATCAGAGTCATCACCCACAGTTGGGTGGGGCTCATCTCCATGGAAACACTCTAAGAATTACAATGTAATCACCACTAATATGTCTGCCCACACAAGATTGCATCAAAGATAATGGCGTTTGGGGGGACATGATACATCCAAACCGGCACAGGGACTGAATGTAGACAGCTCCTCTCAAAGTTTCCTCCCAGGCGTGGCCAATGGCAGCAGCTGTTGGGTCCTGGGAGAGCGCGTGGAGTGACTTCATGAAGTGGAATTTCTTCACATCTTGTGTTTCATCTTTGGAATTTATCAACATTTAGCACAGGGCGTTTGTGTTTGTTTTAAATTAAGATGCTTTCAATGGGGGCCCTTGGGTGGAGGGATCCCTGGAGGATGGGGCAGACATGCCCCGAGGCGCTGATCGCTGAATTGCACCGTGTTTCACCCTCAGAGGTGAACCTGCTCCTGCGGGCGGAGCTGGGAGTAACCAATAAAACGAGAATTGCGCTTTCCCTGCCTAGACCCGGGCGGAGGGCGCGTGCCTCCCACCCAGAGGAAGCACTGGTGAGGTGCAGAAGGAAAGACAAATAAAAGATAAGGCACAGATAGCCAAAGACTCAAAGCCATGAAGTCAGAAAGCCTTGAGTGTGGGAATCTGACCTTACGTTCTGAGGAGCCTCCGCTAGTTGGGGTGACCAGACGAGCAGGTCAGACGGCCCGGCTGGCACCTGTGGGCCCCGGGAGAGTCCAGCCTGGGCCCCACGTCGTGTGTGGCTGGATGGCCAGGCAGGTCCCCAGCCAGTGACAGGCTCTTATGTGGCCATGGAAAATAAGCACTTCGACCTCTATAAATCAGCACATTACACGCTCGGGTACATTTAGGTACAACCAACCCAGTGATGCTGTTTTTCAATTAATAGCGTGTGTCTAAAGCCCCAAACAAAACAGCTGCCCTTGGGTGTAAAAGGAGACACACTGACCCAACCCGGTGGTCTCGAGAGCGAGGCAGGACCACCCCTGCCGTTCTTCCGGGGTCCTGTTCCGGAAGCCCTTTAGTTCTTCAACACCAAACGGTTAGTATCTAGGGGCACTTTCTCGAGTGCTCATTACACGCTCCCCACAGCCTTATTTTTATCCTGTTTACCGAGGAGGGAGCAGGCCCAGAGGAGGTGAGCAAGTCACACTGCAGGAAGGAGGGGAGCCAGGACCCAGGAGCCAGGACAAGCCCACGTTAGGGTAGCCCTAACCCAGCCTGTCGTCTTAGCCACTGCCCCGAGCACTTCCGGGTAGCAGTGTCGGGGCTGTGGGCAGGCGGAGGGCTCTGCCTGGGAGCAGGGACTGGGCCTGACAATGCCAGAGCCCCTGGGGTGGGTCTGGGGTCTGTCGTGTGGACAGGCGCTGTTTTCCCAGCACCCCCACCGCCACCACCTCGCGCTGACACCAGCCCCCGGGGTGGGAGCCATCATGCCCTCTCCCACAGGGTTCCTCAGCTCCTTCTGAGCAGTAACTTGCTTTTCTAGAAACCACAACCTCAGTTCAATCACCGTTGCCCCATTGTAAGCCCAGGGTAGCGTATTTGGGTTTATCTTTAACTTGGAATCTATATACAGCAAAAGCCAAGTGAAAGAGCTCACCATACTGCACTTCACTGCCTCATCTGTTTCCCACTGCCCTTGACAATTGTTTCACCTTCTTTACTTTCCTCAAAACTCCCATCACCTCCCACCGTCCTCACTCTCGGCTAATGACTCTCTATTTAACGGAGGAAACGAAAGCAGTGGCGCTTCCCCAGGTGCCGCTGTCACAGCTGATGGGTGTGTATCTGCGAGGACAGAGTGTGTCTCCCCCCTGCTCCGGTGCATGCGGTGCTCTCCAGGCTCTTCGCCGAGGCCAACCCTGCGCGTGCAGCTCCAGTCCCTGCATCCTTAAGGGTGTTGACCAGCTCTTCTCTCCTCTCTTTCTGAACAATCAGTGCATCTCCCCCACCCAGTGAATAATCTCCATTGGCTGTTACTTGTCCCAACCACAGTGCCATTTCTCTGCTACCCTCTGCAGCAAAACTCCTTGATAGAGTTGACTATACTTGATGTTTCCTAATTCTCCCCTCCTGTTCTCTGCCAAAGCCACCTGGCCATGGTTTTGCCCTCACCTCTCCATGGAAACTGTTTCTGTCTGTCAAGGTTGCCAATGAACTCCATATTGCTCAATTCCTTGGTTAATATTTAACCATATGTTTAAACTGTAAATGACATTGTTCTCTCCCTCTTACTTGAAACTCTTTCTTCATTTGGCTTCCAAGATGCCACACTCCCGGTTTCCTGCCACCTTTTGGTTGCTCCTTCTGGCTCCTCCTTATGTGTCCAAGCCCTAAATGCCGAATGAACCATGGCTCAATCTTTGACCCTCTTCTCTTCCCCTCATAGGTAGCTGCATCCAGCTTCATTGCTTGAACAGTCATCTTTATGCGGATGACGCCAGCTTTATATCTCCAACCCACTCTGCTCTCCTGAACCAGACTCGGGCATCAACGTCTACTCGAGGAGCAGGAATGTCAGCTCCATCTGTTGGGCAGAAATAAGGCGGCGTGCGGACTGAAAACAAAAACAGGAACAGGGGCACACTCAAAATCTTCTCTCCCACTTGCTTCCTTCCTAGCAATTTCCTGATTTTGTTCAGGTTTCCCAATATCAGGACAGGAATTCCATAACTCATTAAGATGAATTTTTCAATAATCTTGAGCAACAAAGCAACTACTCTTGACAACCATTTGTTTAGGAAAAGCCAGTTCTGGCCAATGAGATGTGGAGACAAATCTGATGGAAGAATTCTGAGAGGTGCTTTCTTACTGGTAAAAAGAGATATGCAGAAAGGGATGGTCACTCTTCCTCTAACGCACTTTGTGGGTGTGGACGGCATGCCTGGAGCTGAGGCAGCCCCCAGGACTCAGGGCTAGTCTGAAGACAAATGCCATCCTGAGGAAGAAAAGGAGTTCCAGAAACCAGGGTCTGTGAAATAACCAACGTAGGACTTGCTCTACAGCGGAACCTCCTTTATGAGGATACAAATCTGACGTATTGCTTAATCCTGTTGAGTTGGGATTTTCTCCACATGCAACTCAAACACTAAAGCTGACACGGGGTGGAGTTTTGCAGGAGGCTATGTGTTGAATATATGCAGCCAGACTTAACAGGGATAGTCAATATCTCTTATTCTCTGGATTCTCTGCTCTTTCTTTCCCAGTTACCTATTTTTTCTATCTCAGTGGTTACCAGGACCAGTGTTCACTAGATAACTAGCTGACTCCCTACTTAACTGTACATTGTCTTGAATATCCTCTTTCTCACTGTTTAGCTCAGAGGCAGGATTGGAATTTTTCAGAAGAAACTTATAGAAAACTTAGAATACAGAAAAAGAGCCTCCTACTTTTCCTTATTATTATTATCATTTAATTAAAGAGCACAGCTGAGCCTGGTACAGATTCTGAGTCATTAGTCTCTGAGTAACAGGCAAATGTGTCTTCTTGAGTTATTTGTATCTTAGTCAACAAGTGTTTGTGGAGCTTCTACTGCAGGCAAGCTGTGCTCTAGTGAAGGGGGGACTGAGATGGGCGTGAGGGATGAAGTCCTCCCTTTCAAGGAGCTTGCGTTCCAGAGGGAGGGGAGGGGCACAGACAGCAAACAGGAAAATACACACGATAATTTCCAAAGGAAATAAACATGGGGCATGGCAAAGAATGAAGAGGATGGAGGGAGGTTGCCTTAGGAAAGGTCGCCAGGCCAGGGCTCTTGAAGCAAACTTGGAGCTCAGATCTAAAGCAGAAGAAGCAGCCAGCCATGCAGAGCCTGGGAAGGCTGGGGAAGGCCAGGGAAGGCCAGGGAAGGCTGTCCCAGGTGGACACAAGGGCACAGCAAGGCTCCAAAGTCAGCACGGGCAGCTTGCTGCAGGACAGGAAGCCAGCCCAGGCCACTGGACACGGCGAGGGGCTCAGAGCCATGCTCAGGGCAGACTGTGTGGCTACGTGGACCCTGGGAAGTGAGTTGTCCCACAGATGGCTGTGGAGCCATTGGAAGTTTTAAGCAGAGCATGGTTCCATGTGATTTATGTTTTTTAAAGTTCCCTCTGACCACTCTGCAGAATGGTTTCCAGGGGCAAACAGGGAAACAGAAGGTCCGTTGGGAGCCTGCTCTAGAATTCCAGGCAAGAGACGAGGACGGCTCAGCCTAAGGTGGGGCAGAGAAGTGCACAGGCTGGAGGCAGAACCAAAACATATCGCACTCTTCAGAATCAGGGAGTGGGGCGGAGGTGAAGGAAATAGAGAGATTCAAGGTGGCTCCCAGTGTTTGCTGGTCCTGAGCAGTAGTAGATGGTGTGCTACTCCTGAGATGATTCAGAGTAGGAAAAAGGCTAGTTCAGGGTGAGGCCAAGAGTCTGCTCTGGACATTAGAGACGTCGTATGTCAAGATGTTTAGTTAGCAAGTGTGTGCTGGTCAGTTTCCTGTGGTTGCTGTAACAAAGTACTGTGAACTTGGTGGCCTAAAAGAGAAGTGCATCCTCTGAAATCTGAAGTTAGTTTCTCTGCACTGAAATTGGGGGGTCGGCAGGCCTTCCTCCCTCCGGGGGCTCCGGGGACATCCCCTTCCTCACTGCCTCCAGCTTTGTGGGCTGCCGGCTGCCTGCAATTGTAGCTGCAGCCCACTAACCCTGGCCTCCTTGTCAGCCTCCCTCTCGTCAGGAGCCATGTGTGCACTGTGGGCCCAACAAGATTATTTGAATTCGTAAGGGCTGCACGGGTCCCACAGTTGCCATTGCCACAGGAGCGGGAGCCGCTGCTTTGGGTCTGGCGTCAACGCTGTTGCAGTCGTCGAGTCCATTGTAAGGAGTTTCTATCATCCTTTAAGTGTTCCTTTAAAAGGCCCTTCATTCTTTCAATTAACCCAGATCCTGTGGGATTATAGGGCAAGTGAAACATCCAAAGGACATCACGTTCTGTATCCTAGGCCTGGGTTAATTGCCCAGTGAATGGGCCCCCATCACTGTCCACATGTGTGGGGGCTCCTAAAAGACACTTAATTTCTCTAAGCTATGTATGGTAGCTCGTTAGCTGGCCTGGCCCCTGGAAAGGCCAGCAGCAGTCCCGTGGCTGTATCTAGAGTGGTGAAGGCATATTTTGCCCCTTTGGACAGAGGAAGGAGGCCAAGATAATCTACTTGCCACCAGGTGATAGGGTTCTGGTCTCGGCTGATGGGTCCGAGTTGGGGAGGAAGCACTATGGGCCGTTGCAGTGAGCAGGAGGGGTAGCGTCCTCTACTCTTTCTAGCTCTTGTCGGATGATGGGCAGCTGACACTCAGCTTTCTGCTGCAGCCATTCATCACCTCAGGCACCCTTGGCGTCGGGCTGCGGAATTTCGCTAGGGCATCTGCTTCCACATTGCCTGACAGTGAGTTAACATTATGGGCAGAAATATGGAAAGCAGTTACCTTACATTTCTGGCAGGACATCCAGATGTCTTCCTACAGCTCCTTCCCCCATAGGTTAACCACTGTCCATTGCTTCTTCTCCCAAATGGCCATCCGCGAGGTTAGGCCTTGACATATGGCCCAGTTATCTGGGCAGACAGTCTAGGTGTCTCCTGGTTCATGGACAATTACCCCCTGTACAGCGTGCAGCTCAGCCCGCTGGAAAATTTCATGCATCTCTGCACTTAAAGAGCTGTTGTCAAAAATGCTGCACTGTAGGATGTAGGGTTTCCATTTTGTCAGTGTGAGCTCTCCCCAAATGGGGTTTGTTTACAGTGTCCTGTATGCACCTCTGTAAGGGTATGGTCATCATAAGGTCACTGGGCACCTCTGAGTTAGACCTTTGACTTGTAACAGAGCATTATAAGCTGTGCACAACTGCTTTTCCAAAGGGCTGCATCTGAGTCCTGTGCCCTTCCAAAGTTGGGACCAGAATCTAACAGGTACACATTTAGCTTGTTGTCTTTGCCACAAACCCCACTCAAGCCAATATTTGCACTGGCCACATCCAATTCACAGGGTGTATCGGGGTCCACCCCCCTTAAAGCCTGTGCTTGCGCGGTAGTTCACTTAGCTTTATAAACATACCCTGCTGTGGAAAATCCATTCCCATGCTTTTCCTTTTCTAATTAGGGTATACAAAGGTTTTAAAATTTGTACTAAATAGAGTATAAAGTTTCCAATAACATAATAAATCAAGAAAAGCTATTCATCATTTAGGAGTTAGCAGTGTAGGATAACTTTGTATTCTAACAAGAGGAATAGCTTTAGTTTTACCAACTCAGAGAATACCCAAGAACTTGATAGACTGTCCAGGCTTTTGTAATTCACTTTCATTTATCGCCCATCCTTGACTCTCAAGGTAAGTCACCACTGTGCTAGTAGCAATTTCTAGTTCTGGAAAAGAATTACTGGTTAGCACTATGTCATCATTATGGTGAAACTTTGGGGGTGCCCTTTTCTTTAAATCTCGTGCTGCCAGCCCACGGCAGAAGGTGGGACTGTGGAGTGTCCTTGGGGAAGCACAGCAAATGTCCACTGTCGGTTTCCCCACGTGAAGGCGGCTGCAGTCTGGCTGGAGGGATCTAAAATACTAAAATAAGCTTTAGCAAGGTTTGACACCAAGTGAAATTGGCTTAATTGAATACTCATATCCTGCAACAAGGTAGCTATATTCAGCACAGCTGCAGGCAAAGGAGGAATTACTAAATTAAGTTCAATATAATTAATAGTCATTTGTCAGGTGCCATTAGTTTTTTTCCTTGGGCAGACAGGGCTATCAAATGGCCTGGTAATTTATGCTGATATATTGCCACAGTACATCTGGGGGAAGGCACCTTTTGTCTTTTGTTGGACCAGAGTATGTGCAGCTTACTTTCCTCAGCTTTAATTTCCCAGTCAGGCAGGGTCTCATCATCTTTTGATGAGGAATCAACAGGGCCCCACACTTTGGGGTCCCGGTCAGGGGAAGCTAGGGTGTGCCTGACTTGCCCTTTGGGCAGCTCATGCCCTCTTACTCCAGTGTGCTGGTGTGCCAGTATTCCTAAACTTCATCCAGAGCATCTTTCAACTCAGCTTGGGTCAATTGCATGTCCCTTTCTAGCTTCAGTTCTTCCCCTAAGCGGCAGACTGCGGCATCGGCCGTTAAGGCCTTCTCTGTAGCTGCACGCACAGCCTCCGGGAATGGCCAGGCTGCCGCAGGCTGGCGGCTTTCCTTTTTCTCATGAAATCCTGCTGGCCCTGCGGCCTGTAGCAGGAGGGCTGATAGTCCCGCTGGGGGGTACACACATCTCCCTACTCCCTCGGAGACCCCATTCATCTAGGAGGGTGAACACCCCTCCCCACACAGACATCCATTCCTCTAGGAGGGTAGTCACCCCTCCCACATAAGTATCTCAGGCCACCCCGGTGTCCCACCCGGGGACTTCCCCTTCCCCTTCCCCGAGTTCACGTCATCAGTGGCTGGGATTTCTTTAGCCTCCACACTGGCATGTCAATTGTCACGGCCCAAGAGGGCTTTTGTAGCCAAAGGACTGAAGAAAGCACTGGACATGTTCTGAGACGTGAGCCTTTATTATGGGGCTTACCGACAGGGTGGAAAAGTTGTGTCACGTTGCCCTGAATTCAGGAGCTGCTCTGAGTGATGGCAGGCTCCGAGCTCAATGTGAAGATACTCCACAAAAGCAGGAGGTGTCAGGGAGTGGTTTATAAGGCTTAGGATAAACACATGCAAATGAGTATGAGAGGATGGGGGGGTCTATTGTCATAGGAGGGACTGATCGTAGTCAGCAGCGGGGAGGGGAGGATTATAAATTATCTTGTAGGTAACAGCACCTCAGGGGGTCTCAGGGAGGAGGCAGTTATAGATTACATCTAGCCCTGGAGGCCTGATTTTACAAGGAGAGTAGGTCCCGCAAGCTGCTGTGTGCAATGTTCAAGGCCCTGGGGAAGGCCCTGGGCCCGGGGCTTGCACAGATGCCACGAGCTGCTGTGTGAGAACTGGCCGGATCAATGGACATTTATTCACTTTTTCTTTGCAAAAGCATAAGGAGGCTTAACATTCCTAATTCCCTGAGCTTCCAAACAATTTGACTAGTTCAATGCTGAGCCAGGTTTTAGAGAGAGCGTGAGGCCTGCACCAGAGGAGGCAGCTTATACAGAAGGCAGTGAAAGAAGAGCTTAAAGGATTTGCCAACAGGCTGGCTGTTGGACTAGAGGATGGAAGTCCATCCCATGCCACATGCTGACATAAATCCCAGGTTAATTAAAGATTGGGATGTGAAATGGAAACAACAAATATATGTGAAGAAAAGAAAGCAATGGTTCAATAATCTTGAGAATGAGGAAGCACTTTCTAAATGTGATGTCAAAGTCGAACAGCATTAAGAGAAAAATTACCAGTTTTGTTTTTTAAAAGCCATTTTTAATTTAAATAGACTAAACAATATTTTTAGGCCTTGGAACTAGAAAAATATATTTGTTGTATACACATAAGATAAAGGGTTAAGGTCCTTGATAAATAATGAGCTCTCAGAAATCAATGATAAATAGATGAGTACACCAAAAGGAAATTGGCAAAGAAATGATGAGTCACTGCTCAGAAAAGAACTACAGATCCCAATACACGCTTTAAACAATGTTCCCTCTTACTATGAACAGGGAATTGACAGTCGAGGCAAGAATAAGATGCTGTCCAACCTTCATCGATTGGTGAAGACAAAAAATGATATATCCAATGTTGGCTGGGGTACAGAGGGAAATTTGGCAATATTTATTAAAAATCTCTAAGGCTTGTTAAAAACATTCCCTTTGATACTGGAATCCCAACTATAAGAATTAGGGTGAATGTGTAAGTATATTCATTTCAGGACTGTTGAAGCTGTTGGAAAAATGGAGCATTTTGAAGTTCTAACAGTAGAGGATTGAGCTAAGTAAATTATGTGCCTTACATGATCATTAAAAATCAAGTTTTGGGAGAAATTTACAAGCATGGGAGAATGTCCAGCCTGTGTTGTTTAAAGTCAGTCCAGCAGCTATTGAACCTGCACGTGCTGCACTGTCCTATTGCTGTGAAAACGTCATGTGTGTAAGAGAAGAACACAAAACACAGTGTTAATGGAAATTATCTTTTGCTGTTAAGATTTAGGTAATTTTAAGCAGGCGAATTGGAAAGTTCCTTATACTTCATGCAGCAAAGCCTGCTTTTGTCACCTTTAGCTTTAATGGAATTTTGAGTCAATGATTTCATGGTGGCAGGAACCAAACTGTGGATAAAACTTAGGCTGGATGCCTAGCTCGGCAGACAGAAATGGAAGGACAGAGGGACTTGATGACGGGATGGTTTAGACCATCTCGTGGGGACAGCGCCACACAGAGGAGGCTCTGCTGGTCCCCGAGGAGGGGCTGGGGAGCCTGTCCAGCGGCCTCTTGCATCTGTTTGCACCAAGTCCTGCACAGCCTTCTGGAAACATCCTCTCAGGATGTGCAGCACAGTGAGGCGCAGAAGGGGGCCCGAGTCCCCACAGTGCTGGCTTCTTCCGAGCGTGTGACAGTCCTGGGAAGGGACGGGAAGGGATGACATCAACTTTCAGAGACCTGATCATCATGGAAAGCTCCGGTGGCAGCTCCTCGAGTACCCTGCTTCACAGCCCCCAAGGAGGGATGTGCCCCACCAACAGGCTGGGGTGCATGTTCATGATTCTGGCTGAGTCATGCCCCCCCGAGGCCCCGCCCTGGCCTGATGCCTCAGTGTGCTGAGTCATGCCCCTCAGAGGAACCCCACCCTGGCCTGACTCCCTTGCCCCCTCGGAAGGCTGGTTTTGAGCAGCTGTCACAGGGAATAGCGGGGAGAGGGAAACTGGAGCCCAATTGTGCTAACACTGAATGGGACTTGTTCTTTGGCCTGGTGGTTTTTAAACTTTTATTTTTAACAGTAAAAGCCTTTATGCAAATTGCATATTATCTGTTATCCAAAACATAGCATGAAAGTGGAGCTGATTGAAGTGGGGAGGGGCCACCCAGGGGCACTTGTCAGAACCACTGGGGCTGAAAACCACGGACGCAGCCACGTTCTGGAGAAGCGCCCACCTGCCCGAGAGCCCGTGCAGCAGATTCAGCGCTGGGACCCCCAAATCCCCTCACTGGGGCTTCCTGCCCTCCTCTCCCCAACCAGCTGATCAGAGAAATGGCCCTGTCCGGGTGGGAGGAGGGGCGGGGCGGCTGCCCGGGCCCTGATGGGGGTCCCTGGGGCTGGGCTCCCTGACCACGAGGCTGCGCCCTCAGTAGCTGTTTTGGGGGACATGCCGGCTGCGCCCCGAGCGGGCTCTCAGCTGCGTCCCTCCTGCTGGCCGCCCAGCGTGGCTTGGCTCAGTGACCACCCGCCCGAGGTCACTGTGGCTGAGGAAGCCTTTGATTTGATGTGTGAGGGAATTCCCCCCGGCTGATTAAATGTTTGTACATTTTATCATCTTCCTGCAGCTTGCAGCTTTGGCACGCAGGGTTATTTTTGTGAATGCCGTAGGTAAATATTATGGGGTCAGCCACACAAATGAGCATGAACTTGCCTAGGGCTGGAAGAAATTACGCTCCATCTAAACAGGAGTGGTTACAGGGACATTCAGGACCTGAGAACTTGGTAACACTCAGGGGCTCTGCGGCCAGGCACGGAGCAGCCGCAGTCGTCGGGAGAATTAACCAGATAAAGCAAATTGACTTGAAATCAATAGAAACCCAAGGGAGGTAACGCTGTAGCTCTGGGTTTGGGGCATTTCTTAGAAGAACCAGAGTAAGGAAGTTTACACTCAATCCTTCCGCCAAGCCCAGCAGACGGCGTCCGAGATGCCGCCGCTTCTCAGCGTGTCTGTGGGCCGTGGAAAGTGGAAAGAGGCGTGGGCCCCAGGGCAGTTGGGGGAGCCTCTCCTTGAAGCAGAGGGACTCGCGGCTGGCAATTCACTCCCTCCGGGGACCCTCTAAGCCTTCACTCTCGCTGAGCCCGTCTCACAGCCACGGTCCTGGAGAATCCGTGTGGCCGGCAGGCAGTGGGGCAGCTCCCTCAAGCCCCCACGCATCCTTTCCCCCGTCCCTTCTCGCACGCCTGGTCTGGAGGAATGGGGGCTTGGGGGCTAAACACATTTGATTGGCTAATGTGCATTTTGCCCATCAGTTGTTGGCTGTTTGCCCCTATGCTACCTAGAATCTGAACTATCTAAATCCAAATTATCTCACAATTTCTCTAATTCGTCCCAGTGCATTTACTCAACACATCCATAGATTTTCTCTCCTTGCCAGGCGCCAGCGGCCTAACACTATAGGCCGTCACCTGCAAACCCAAGAGCTGAGCCTGCACCCAGAAGTGTGCACAGCCCTGGGACGTGCTCGGGTGTGAAGCAGGACGTCGGGATGCAGGGAGCCACCCCAGGGTGATGTGGGACCACCTGGTGGCTGTCCTGATGGGCGGGTGGGGCAGGTGCCAGCTTCCCCATGGCTGCGCCCCACACAAGATGACCAAGGGGCAGGTGGAGGGAAGTGTGGAGGTCAGACAGAGCAGGGGCAGCCCCAGGGGCTGGGAGGAGATGCCGAGCAGCTCCCGGAGGACGTCCAGCCATCGCCCCGGCTGAGTCCCTGTGCCCCCCACCCTGGGCCCCCCACAGCTCCCCTCATGGGAGATGGCTGTGGGTCACACAGCCCCCAGGGCAACCTGATGGGTGGGAAACTTTCCTGAAGGCTGGTGGTGGGCCCCTGCCCTCCTTACACCGGGTTGCCTGGGCCATCTCGCCCATACTGAGGAAGCATCTGTCTCCGCCTGGCCCTGGCTGACCGCTGACCCCTGGCTCCCCCCGAGGGCTGCATTCCGGGCGTGAGGGCAAGCACCAGGCAGGCTGCACTGAGAGGCTTTGCAGGGCCTTACCCTGTGCTTCTCGGACGAGGTGCCCATTCCTGACCACTGCGAGGTAGAGGCCATCTCCAGAGAAGGCCTCCAGGGAGGGTGCTCTGAGAATGGGGGCACACACTCTCCAGCTCCAGGAAACAAGACTTCAGTGACATCCCAGCTCAGCCCTGGGAGGCAGGGGCCCGACAGACAGCAACTGCTGTGAGACTCGCAGATCATGGGTGAGTAAGGGCAGGACGTACGTCTGGGTCAACACAGTAGGTCCTGACGGCCTGAGTGCCACCTACAGAGCGGAAGCTGGGGGTGGGGGTCTCTCCCCACTCGCTCCCCACCACGAGCCCGTGAACTCAGACTTCTGCCAGCTCCGTTTCTCAGGTGAGGAAACCAAGGATCCCAAAAGTAAGGCAACCTTCTCAAGGCAAAAGGTGGAACTTGGATCTACAAATTTGTGTTTCTAGTTGATTTTCTATTCTCTTTGCATTTGGGGCCTCACATACTCATACCAAGCTGAATAAATCCAGTTAGGTAAATCCTGTTCCAAGAGAACCTACAGTTGTTTTTCCCCTGGGCTCACGAGCCTTTTCACAGCTTGAACCCACCTCGCCCATCCCTGGAGCAGGATGCTCAGCCACCAAGTTCCACCCGACAAACCTGTGGACCCCTGGGCCCTCCTCCCCACCCCTCGCACCCACAGGACCTTCACCCACCACAGAACTTTGCCCTTTCTGGTGGTTCCGGAGCCCTGGACAGATTTTGTAAGTGCATCTCAAATTCCCCAATTTTTGGTTTCCTTTGAAAACTCCCCCAAGGCAGGGCCTTGCCACCCACTACTTGTCAAACAAATTGCAGTTTCCCTGCTGGAGGAAATCTCGATTGTGCAAGTCCTGAGCCACCTTTCAGATGCCAACGGAGGCCTCTCTGCTTTTCGGCACGTGTGCGGGGTGTTGGGAGCGAGCCCCGGCAAGGCAGTTCGGACTTTGTTCGCCGCTCCTCTCGACCCTGCCTTCTTGCATCTGGCTTCTGTGCAGACAGCTTTGCATATAGGTCACTTCCATGGTGAACCCGCGCTCCCTGGGAGGTGAAAGGGCGCGTCCCCATCCCCGCCAGCCCACAGCACCCGGGCAAGCCTCGTGGCAGAGGCACGTGTCTTCAAACCCCCCCCCTTGTAATTTCTTAAGGAGAGTAATAAGATTTCATGTTTGTTTCTGATATTGGAAGTTATAGAGAAACCCCAGCCCCTCATAGCAACAGTTTTACCCTGTCCTGACCCATTGTTCCCGCTTTCAAAATATGTTAAAACAACAATGATAAAGCTGTTTCAACCGAGCCAAATCTCAGAGATCTGCCCCAGACTCCACGGCTGGGGCTGTGTTTCTGGTTGACATTCTATAATCTTATCACTTTTGACCACACATCCACGTGCCACCCAAGTTATTTGTGAAGATAAATCATGTTTTGCAATCAAAATCATTCTTTTGCTAGGTCTAAAATTGTTTTTGCTGCTTTAGAAAAAAAGATTTAAAAATATTTTCCAGTGGATTTATTTGCTTTTAAAAAAAGGTTTTGGTAAAGAAATTATTCAGGAAAAGTATCTTTGCGGTTGTCAACTACTATAAATCACATATGTGGAATATGCTGTATTATCCAGGAATTAACCATTCAGTTTTTTGATTATTTGTACCCTTAGCTTTGTTATTCTGTTTTAACATTTTCAGAGTTTTCCTGCCTGAAAATACAACTCTAGTCCTTACTGCTGGCTCCTTGTTGCATGGGCTTATTAGCAGCTGGAAATTTGCATTGCTCAGTCTTTCCGAGCTTCAATTTCTCCATCTCTGAAGTGGGATTAGTAAATAGTATCTACTTCATAGAATTGCCATGAGAATTAAATAATTTGTGTTAAATAAGGTTTGTCTGCCCCAGACTAAGTGCTCAAAAAGGATGGTGTTAACGTATTGCTAATGAGTGAGGTTTAATGACGGGGCCCGGAGCCGTGCGCACGTCCTGTGTCCCCACCCAGCTGCCGCCCATGTGGGGGAGGTGGCCTAACGTCCCCTCACCATCCCCAGGGCACAGGGGTCCTGCATGCAGCCCCTGCTTGGAGAAATCCATTCATGTACCTCCACTGGCACCGAGGACTCAGGCACGGAGCTGTCTTTTGGTTTCTTTTCTCTAAATACATTTTTAAAACTAATTCTGACTTTAAAGATGCTGTTTTTTATTCTTCTGTTGAAGAAACTGAATTTGAGACTCTCATGTGAATTCAGTAAATTAGTGTTAATAAGTTTACACCTAAAAAGAGTGAGATGAGTGATGTAATCTGCTTTTCAAAGGAAAGGTAAACTTGAGACAGCCCAGGAGAAGGGTGAGAAGGTGGGATTTGCCGGGGGGCTCGTCTCCTAGGCCGTGAGCTGCACATGGAGAGGAGCAGAGACAGATGTGACCTGAGCCAGCACCGAAGGTGCTCACCCAGCCGAGGAGCCAAGCAGGCCAAAGGGGGTCGGACGCTTCTCCTGGAAAACGTCTTCCTCATTTTTGAGGAGCGTTTGCTCTATGAGGAATATATTCCTTAGCTTCTCATTTAATAGAACTTTGCTACTCTTTAAACATATACAAGAATATTTATGGGCAAACACCCCAAGCTCATTCACACGTATTTTCTGGTGCTAAACTCCAAACTTATTTGCCGAAAGTGTGTCTGACTCCAGATTTAGATGCTGCGTGTGTGTGTGTGTGTGTGTGTGTGTTTAAGGAGAACTTTAATCCATGGGGCCATGTGAGGAGCAGTCAGTCTATATTTCAAACACCTACTGTGCGCTGTGAACAGCTACAGACGAGCACACGGAGCAGGAGAGAGAGCAGGTGGCAGCCGACGTGCCCCGACGCACCTGTGCACTTGGAACACGGCTTGCCTCACGGATGGGCTTCCGGAGAGCGGGGGGACGGGTCCCAGACGGAAGCAGCCTTCGTGGCGGGGGCCGGGCAGGGGCTGGGGCCCGCAGCACCAGTTTCTGAAAGGAGGCGGCCATCAGGCCTGTGCTGGGGAGGGACCGTCCCTGGCGCCCGAGTGCCTGAGCCCCTCACGGGCAGCTCTCTCCATGGCTCAGGACTCGCTCTCTGCCTCTGCAGGTCTGCTGGGGCCTCAGTTTGGGGGAAAAGCCCCAGGATGGGGCCTGCCGCCCCCACCCGTTGTGCAGGGAGGGCCCGACCACCTGTCCAAGCTGCTCCTTTGCAGACCGGGGCAGGCCGTGTGGTGCGAAGCGGCATCTCGGCCCCACGCTGAATGCTGTGAACCCCTCCTGGGAGGGAGCTCCCGGCCAACCCATGGCGGCCTCCAGAGCCTGAGAGCATCCAAGCACATTTCCCAAGTCCAGTCCAAGGCAGCTCTCTGGTCAAGAAGTGGCCGCCTGCCGTGCCCAAGTTTGCAGCAGGAAACGGGGCGCTGCGAAGCCAGGGGCAGGGCCAGGGCCTCAGAGCAGGACAGATGTGCTGGGTGGCCAGAGCAGGTGCTGGGGGATGGTGGGTAGGGACGGTGCCCCCTCGCCTCTCCCAAGGGCGCAGCCACTCACAGATGGGACAGGAAAGGCTGGGGACAGCCCATGAGGGGGTGACATGTGAGGCCTCTCAGAGGGTAGTGGTGATCCATGGTGGGGATGCACTGGTGCCCTGGGTCAGGCCCAAACCAGGGAAGAGCCCACTGCCCCTCCTGCTACCTGCGAAGGACCTGAGGCCCAGGGCACTTAACTGGCCAAAATTCACACATATGCAGTGAGTGGTCATTGTAAACGCAAGATTTTCAGGTGGGAAAGCCCAGGCCACTTCTGTACCCAGGAAGCATCAGAATCAGAGGCTCAAGAGCTCATGGGGAACTTGCTGCCCAGCTGAGCCCCCTCCTGAGGTGGCCTTCAGGGTCTGCGTCTCTGTCTCCACTGCGCCGGCCATGCAGCGCTGCCCTTTGGTCAGATCCACTTTCCTCACAGAGCTTTAGGCCTGGGTGCTGCCGGCTGCTGTCCCTCCACCTGTACCGTCTATCCGGGGAGAGAAGGTGCGTACGGGACCGAAGCTCAGTGATGGGGACACGAGGGCAATAGAAGCAGCAGAAAATAAAAAAGGAAGTTAATGCATTGAGAAGGCCGGAGGCAATTTGGATCTGTCTCTCTCAACAACAACAAAAATACCTCTAACTGTCTGAGGAGAGTAATATTTATTACTTGGGTAACAAATAAGAGTCAGAATTATAGTTTTCACAACTCTGGTTTTAGTAGATATGTTGTCTAGCCTCCTGATAAACCGGTTGATGAAAGGCAGGTGGCACATTTGTTTACTTGTGCTATTAGGAAGAAGTCTTCAAAGAAAATCCCCTCTCAGTAATGAAACTTAGTGTGCTCCGCAGACTTCTGAATTTATATACTTTAAACTTCTGGAGTCGCTTTCTAATCAATGGCCTTGCTGCAGCCCCCGTCCCCCCCGCCTCTGGGAGGCTGCTGACCTGCGAGGCACGTGTTCCCACCTGACAGGTGACGTTTCCAGGCCGGCAGGCGGGGCTGCTGCTGGGGCTCCCATTTTGGGGACAGTTGGATCTTTTCCTGAGGTGAGAGGGCTGGGCTCAGCTGGAAAGGCTGGAAGGTGGGAAGTGGGATTTCTGGGAGAGCTCCTGGCCTGTGAAAGGGTTTCTACATGAGGAAGAAGTCAGAACTGAGCCCACGTTTTGGCTCAGGTGCTGCTTCCTGCCCTCTGCTCCATCAGAGCTTCGTGGCACGTTTCCCATCACACGGGGGGGCAGGGGATGCACGTGGGAATGCTCTGGACCTCGTAAAGGCAGGTGGGCTTGGAGCGTGGCTATTCACTCCCTTCACTGCACACCCTCGTCTTCCATGGCAGGCTTAGGAGACTCTTGTTTCTCATTTTCTGTAAGTGGTGAAAACAGAAGCAGTGGCCACTCCATGGAGCGGAGGCTCCAGTGCTTAGCTGGCTCCTTTCCTGGTGCCACTGTTGAATCCACCAAACGCGAGAACAAATATCGGAGACTTTCAGGGTTTCTGATGTTATTTTATTGGCCAAGTTTAACCTGCACAGGGGCGAGCTCTCAGGGTGTCCGGGGACACGGTGCCCAAAGGGGCTGCAAACGAGAGTCGCACCTGGCGCTTACAGCTAAGTCCTTATAAAGGCGGAGCAAGCAAGCGTTGCACAGAAGCAGACGTGGCAGTTAGCTGTTTGCTTACAGAGCCCGCACGCGGGAACAGGGTGGGGCCTGGCTCAACCTTATCCTGTACCCCATGTTCTCTTCTAGTTCCTTTTGGCCTATGCAAAAGTTCCCTATTTCTGTCTATCGATGTCACATTCTTAGTTCTCAATTTCCTTGTTCCTAACACCACCACCTGCTTCCCCTTCCCCGGAGATGACTGAGCGGGTCCTGCATTTATGGCTGCTCTGGTGACAACGGCCCCTGGAGTCCTGGGCAGGATGTCCTGGCAGCATTGAAGAGCACCTGAAGGGCCCGGAGCAGGTGCCCTGCCTGGGGTGAGGGGCTGGGTGGAGAAGGCACCAGTGCCTCCCCGCAGATCTCCAGCCATGCCCAGGCTGGTGGCACCGGGAGACAGTTGACCGCAGGAGCCACGCTGGCTCACTGTGCTGAGTGAGGGGAGCCAGGGGCAGGATGGGCATGAGGCAGTGGGCAGGGGAGATGGCAGCCCTGTCTGTCTTGAGCCGTGATGAGGACTGAGTGGCTTCCAGCCCCCACCAAGCCTGCTGAATTCGGAAAGCCAGGGCCTGTTAACCCACGTGGCAAGATGGGCCTTCGGGGTAATTTACAAAAATCACGGGCGTGTCTGCTCCTTCCGTCCATCTACCATGATGGCAGGTTCCTTTCCCGCAGGTGAGCTGCTCGTAGCTGTCACTGGGGGTGAAACGAGCGGCCCGCCATGCGCTGAGTCCAGGGGAACGGCCACTGCTCCACAGCAGAAGGGCATTCGGGAGGCCTCTGTGCGCCGTGAGTCGTTTTTGTACATTTTCATACAGGATGTGGGATTCTCCCTGAAAGTTGCGAGTGCAGAGTAGGTCTCGCTTCCCCGCGAGGGCCTGAGGTTAGGAAAGGGTCAGCGGGGGCTTCTACGGTGCAGAGCTGTGCGAGACTGGGAGCGTCTGTGCTCTGCCTGGGTGATGCCCTGTGGCTGTGGGTGCCCGAGGGCAGGTCACTCCCTGCCTGCTCCTGCAACTCGGTAGCAACAGTGCGAAGCGCGGCCAGGAGCCTTAGTTTTCAGTCCTGTTCTGTTTCCTTAGGAAGCCCACGCAGGTCAGGGGCTTGCCTCACACGCATGGCGACAGCTCACCTGACACAGGTGGTCGGGGAACCTCCTGGGAGAGCCCTGGGGGTCTAAACCACCTCCTCACTTCAGAGACGAGAAAGCTGGACACCCCAGGGCCACCATGCGCGGGACCTCGGGCCAGGACTGGAAAGCAAGCCTACAAACTGAGTTGCTTTTAGCCAAACGTATTTGGATTGTTTCATGTCAGTACTTCTTTATCCAAGACAGCCTTTAGAAAGGATGGGATGGAAAGGGGCCATTTCAGGTTGCCATACCTACGTGCAATTCTTCCTGCAATGAACATCCAATGGGTTAACAACCGAGCACACCGATCCAAAAGGAGATGACAGAAGCATGGAAAACCGCTGCTCTCAGTTACGTTTGTCCTTCCAAAGCCACATGAGCAGCTGTACAAGGGCCAGGAGCCCGGTTTGACTGTGAGGCAGGGCCCAGCCTCGATTCCCGGCTCATCACCAGAGAAGCGTGCTCTGTGCTCCTCGGCAGCAACGGGGCGGGAGAGCTGGAGCTGTCGCCACGCTGATGACAGCAAGCGCAGCCCTCCCGCTCTGCAGCAAATGCCTCCGCGTCTTAGGAGGAAGCTCGCTGCTCCTCACCGTTTGGTTGAAGGGCCCCACTGTCACTCCTGTCGGTCACCAGGAAAATACGGTCCATCTTCTCTCCCCTTTCTGTGTGTGTGTGTGTGCGTGCGTGTGCCTGCGTAGGAAAGCTGAACTTGGTGCTCGCGGCGCTCCAATTGCTACTCATGCGAGGCGGTTCCTCATAGCGTGATAGTGTTTGCTCTCCCAGCCAGCGGGAGCAGTTTTGGGTCCGGGCGCAGGGACCTTAACCAGCGGGGTGGACTGGCCCAGCCGCCCCCCTCGCGGCTGCTCCCGGCTGCCCTCCTGACGCATGGAGACACGCGCGTTCTCCCTGCGCCCCGCCTTGGAGAGGAAGTCACCTGCGGTCCCTGCTGGGCTCACTGTGGTGGTTCATTCTTGGATCAGTTGCTCATGAGGCCAGTAAATGGCACGGCCTCTTTTACCTGCCCTGAAACAGGTTCAGGGCAGGCAGCTCCGTGGGTGCACTTGAACTCCTCCAGGGCTGGCTTGTCCGCTCTGCCCTCTGCGTCCTCCCCGCCTACTGCCCGGTGTCAGCGATGAGGGCCGTTGTGCGTTTCTCGGGCGCCTTCAAGTGGCTGCTCGGGATTCGCCGCCCGGGCTCCCTCCTGGTGCTCAGCAGGTCCGAGAAGGCACGAACAGAGGACCCCACTTTGCCCCAAACCCCACTCCAGGCCCCACTCCAGGCCCCTGCCAGTCCCTGAAGGACGTCCCCATGGGCTCCTGCTTGCACCCGGCCAGCACCCACCCCCGCAGCCCCCGCAGCCTCCCGCACCCACCTGTGCAGCCCCCGCACCCAGCCAGCACCCACCC
>PVKY010002775.1:0-24043 GCA_004027775.1 Bradypus variegatus | reverse complement strand
GACTCTGGCCTCAGGTGCGCATTTCCGAGGCTCGGGGACAGTTCCCTCCCTCCCCTGCCACCAGCCTCCCCGCTTTCCCGGGACAGCCGCAGCCTGCAGGCCCCAGCCCCTCACAGGCACACACCGCCCCGGCGGCCCCAGCCCCGCGGGTTCTCTTTCCCTTGAAGGCAGCACCGCGGTGAGAACAGCTGGGTCCCGCGGGCGTCCTGGGCTCTGCAGCGTCCCCTCTCCTGGTCCCCGGCCAGGCCCGAGTGTGGGGCCTGGAGGTGGCTCCTGCTGCCAGCGAGGATCCAAAACACCTAAGAAATGTAACATCTCTTTCTTAGAAACTGTGGGGAGGTGGACAAGAGCCACAGGAAATAGCCTGAAGGGAGAGAGGCCTCCCGCTGACCCCAGGCCTTGTGGGGTCCGTTCCAGGTGTGGGGCTGAGGCTCGGGGATGAGGGGAGACGCAGGAGCTGCCCCCGGCCCAGCAGGGTGGATGGCTCCTGTCCTCTCCTTCCTTTTAAATTTTGCAATTTGAAGAGGGAAGAAGCGTGGGGACTAAAAGCCTTTCACCACCCCAGAGGGGCTGCCAAGTGCCCCCCACCTGCCGGGGGCTGGGCAGAAGTGGGCAGAGCCTGGCCCTCTCCACACCATGGTGCCGTGAACGAGGGTCTCCCCTCTCTGTAAAGGGGGGTGTGGGGGGCGCCTGCCTCAGGGGCGCTCAGAGCAGCTCCTGCACGCAGTCCGTCCAAATGGGAGTTTGTCTGTTTGTCCCCTGAGACCCTGCAGCCCACAGCGGGCAGTGGGACATCATCATAAGATGGCAGTAATAGTTGCTGCAGTGCTCAAGTGCCCTCGCCAGCCTGGGCTCTGAGTGGAGACGGGGCCTTGGTTCCCAGCAGACGCTCAGCCATGTTGGATGAATAAATTAAGAAAGGAATGTTGAGCTAGAAAAATCATGTCCAGATTTTCTGATGCTGGTGAGTCACCCCGGACCCTGCTGAGTCACAGGTTCCTTTCAGTCTGGACTCCTTTTTCGTTGTATGCACCGAACAGATGGCGGTTTCTTGGCCTCTGGGGGCGAAGCAGTGGATCTTTGGTAAATGAATCCAGAAGGAAGTGGCCAGAACATGACTCACGCAGGCCCTGGAACCCTGATGGGGTAAACAGACGTCAACAGCTTCTGCTCGTTCAGAACCGCGGGAAGCTGGGATCCGAGGCTTCAGCAGAACGTGGAGGCCAGGCTGGGTTCTAGCTTTCTCCCCACTCCATGTGGCTCCCCTGACACGCACCACGTCCCTGGGGCATCCTGGGGAGCTGGGCTGATGAAACGGCCTTCACATTTCTGTCAAGCAGCCAGTTAGGTGCATCTTGGGCCATCCAACCCCAGGGGATGAGCCAGGAGCCAGGTCTTCTGTAGAGAAAAGGCAGGAAGGAGAGAAGACTTCCGGAAAAGGAGTGCTCAGCTGGAGGCCTTGGCCGGTGGGGACTGGGAGGAAATGCGGGGGGCCTGGCGGGAGCCGGCTGGGGTGGGCCAGGCCGCAAGGGCAGCTGGGAGGCGGGTCAGGCTGTCACATTCTGATGCCTGTGATGCCCTCCGAGGCCCCGTCAAGGTGGGCTCTGCTCTGGTGGCCATGCCCCCGAGGGAGCCCGGGATTTCCCGGCGTGGCACGTCCGGAAGAGCGGCAGGAACACACCTCATCAGGCTTTTCTGCTCTCCCCTCTGATGCAGGAGGTGCAGCTGAGGAATGGTGGGGTTCTGGAGAACCCCAGGCCGTATCCACGCGAGACCCCCGGGTCTGGCTGCTCTGCCTCCGCCGCTGTCTGAGTCCAGACGTGAGCAGGATAAGAAGTATCTGGAAATGCTCTTCCTTCGTGGCCACGCTTGCAGCGCACAGCCCCCTTCCTGCAGGGGCTGAGCCCCCCTGGCCCCCAGGCTCAGGATTTGGGTGAGTCCAGGCCGGACCTCAGGGCCGATGCTCGGCCTTCACTTCACCCACAAGCCTGAGAAGCCCGTTTCGGGGCCACGTGGGACAAGGCTGTTGTCTGTCAGCAGCAGCTCGAGTTGAAAGGAGCAAGGGTTTCCGGGTTCTGGGTTCTGGAGTGGACCACAACGTTTGCACCAGCCCCCAGGGAGGGCGGTGCAGGTGGGACAGAGGTGTGGGGAGAAGGGGTGTGAGCCGAGCTGCGGGCAAGGTCCCTACCCAGTGCACCTCCCCCATCCCTGCACCCGAGCAGGAGAGAGACCCAGGATTTTCCCCAAAGACACCAAGTGTTAGAGGCTGTGACCGCGCAAGGGGCCTGGGCAGCAGCTGCTGGCGGGAGTGGAAGGTGAAGAACATTCCCTCCCTCACTGCACATTGGATCCCAGTGCGTGGAAGAGACCTGCTTCTGGGGTCCCAGCATTGTCGGGGGCACAGGGGAGGCCCCAAAATGTGACGCATCGGCATAGGCGATGATGCGAGGCAAGGACGGCCCGGCAGCTGCTGCCCACTGAGTGGATTTTGTCCCCTCTGCAGCTCTGAGGCATCTGTGACGGGCGTGGAGCTGAGCAGGGCGATGGGCCCCAGGTCCTTTACCTCGAGGGGCCCCAGGGTGTCCAGAGACTGCAGCGTCCCTCCGTCTAATCAAACTGGCGTCTGCATCCAACAACCTCGGTGCCCATTCCATGGCGTTTGGGGGTTTTATCCTTGCAATGAGCCCATTTGCCACCATTTCTCTTTCATCCACGCTTTGACCAAGCACAGGAAGCTCAAGGCCGGGAGACAGACGAGAGTGATGGGCATGGCTGCTGCCTGTCCTTTCCGTGCGTGAAAGACCTCGACGCGCTCAGCGGGTGCAGGAGACGGGGCCGGGGCCTGGGGTCTGGGGTCTGGCCGTCAGCCTTCCAGCCTTCCGACTGGGCTGCAGGGAGCTACCCCGTTAGGGATGGGGGGCCAGGCTGCCGAGGGTGGGGACAGGAGATGGCTGGTGCTCGGGCCGCGAAGGCGCTGGCCAAGGGCCATGGGCCATGGGCTGAGAGGTCCACAGGGACCTCGGGAGAGTTAGCACAGGAGAAAGTCCGCAGAGCCAAACGGAAAGAGGCAGGCCCTGTGCAGCCCCTGCCCAGGATCCTGGGAGAACAGTCAAGTCCAGGCCGGGCCAGCAGGGCAGCCTCGGGGCGGGGGCACAGGCAGGCAGCCCCCCAGGCCCAGGCATCCGTGGAGGCAGGTTGTGTGGGGCCCTGGGAACAGGAGCCACTGGGAGGTGACTTCTGGGCCTGGGTGGGTGCAGCTGGCCGGGGGCTGGGTGCTGGGGGCTGGGCAGCCAGGTCACCCTGGCTTGGACACCGGCCAGGTCTGGATCCCACCCACAGCCCTTGTTCTGTGGGAAATCCTGAGCCCACCTGGCACAGAGGCAAATTCTCTGGGACTTCTGTTTCCACCGTCACTCGGGCCGAGCGCCAGGCCTGGGTCTACATGGCTGTGTCTCTTCCCTATCCCTGCACCCACTCAGGCGGCACCCCTCCCTGGCACCCCTCACCCATGTGTGCGTGCATGTACGTGTGTGTGCACAAAGCCCTGCCACGCCTGCTGCGTGCCAGCCCTCCTGCCTTACGACACTCTCCACCTCTCCATCTTCTGCCCCATAAAAGACATCCCTGAATGTCTCGTGTGCTGTCTGTCTGGGGTCCGAGCAGAGAGCGGAGAGAGAAACTCCAGGGAGCTCTGAGGGCGGAGGGTCCGGGCACAGCCACGGAGGCCAGAGTGGAGCGTTGGGGGATGTGGCGGTGGTGGTGGGTGGAGCAGGGTGGACACAGGCCACTGGGTGGGCGAGTGGGGGTTTATGGAATGAGCCAGTGAGTGCAGGATCCAGCTCTATACGGGGTGTCAGGCGCCAGCGGACGCTGGGGGGGCCTGGGCTGGTGAGGACGAGCCCTGGCCAGGCCCAAAGGAGCTGCACACTGCAATGTGCTTGAGGGCTGGTGGACGCCATCGCCCAGCTGCCGCCAGCCCCTTTCCCAGCCCCGAGTCCTCTTGTTGGAGAAAAGGACAGAGCTGCTGACAGTGCCAAGGAGACGCGGCTCCCACATCCCAGCCCTTGGTGGGCGCTTCCCATCACTCACACAGAGGACACCACCGACAGCTGCTCGGCGGGGAGGACAGTGTGGCCGAGCAGGCGGCCCCCATGCGGGGAAGTTGGGAGAACAGCTCACGCCCACAGCCTGCACCATCGGATTTTGCAGTATCTTTTCCTCCTGAAAGTTCAAGCCAAACTTCCAGTCGTGTGGTGTCACATGCATTTGGGATAATAAAGCTGCCTTTAATATCCGGGATCATGAGGGGACAGCGTGGCCACTGTCAGGGCCGGCGACACCTGGTCCATCCGAGGGGCCTCCCGCTGTCCTGGGCTGTCACCACAGGGACGTTAAAGGGAAGGAAAACAGCCTTGAGGAGTTTCTCAGAGCTTAAAGCAACAGGAGCCGGTGTGCGCTTCTCATCTAAACACCCAGACTCAGGTCGGGAGTTTAAAGGAAAAGGAGGTCACGGGACCTGGTCAAGGCAAAGCTGCACCTTCCGCAGTGACTGAGGCCACCCCTCGGCGTCCGTCCCAGGTGGTCTCCACCCGGGGGTCCGAGGCCCACTCAGGCCCAGGGTCGCTGAGGCCCACTGCCCCGTTTTCACAGAGGAGGCCCCTCGGCCCCCTCCTCTACTTCCAAATCCTGGTCCAACCCCCAAGGCAGCCCGGGCAACTAACTGGTGGGTGAGTCCCGGGCCCAGGAGGCAGGTGGTGCGGGGGTGGAGCTGGTCAGTGCGGGCGTCCGAGGGAGGCTCGCCCCTGGTGGCCGAAGCCCGCTGTCTCCCCGTGCCCGCCGTGCCCTGGCCCCCTGGGAACTGCAGCCAGCGCCTGCCCGGACGGATCCCCCCATCCCCCGGCCTCATCTGTGTCTGGGGCTGCCGTGGGGTTGACAGGGTGAGGGGTGAGGGGTACAGGGGAACAGGTACCCTGTGGAGCAGAGGGTGAGCCAGGAGTCAGCTGGACGCCAGCCCTTAGGCAGCATCAGGGTGCGGGGGGGAGGTGGGGGCTGGAGAGCCTCCCTCCCTGGGTTCCTGAAGGCCACAGCCTCAGTTTCCCCCAGTACCCCAGCCGAGTCCTCAGCTCAAATGACCGAGGGAAACTGTCCATGCAGGCTCAGCTTTGGGGCTCACTGCAGTGGGGCGAGTGGTCACACTCCAGGAGCCAGGGCCCTGGTGCTCCCCAGGCAGGCACGAAACAAGCCCTGGGAGCTGGAAAGTCACCACTGGAGGGTGCTGGGTCAGGAGGTCAGGAGGCAGGGCAGAGTGGGGCCCCAGGAAATACGCACCTGCTGGAATTTGGAGAGGAAGGCGGCTGGGGCTGCACCAGGATGGCTTCGGGGAGGAGACCTGGGCCCGTGGCCGAGCCCTGAGGATGGGTCACCCAAGGCCGAGCCCCTGGCCACCTCCCCCCACCCCGGACCCCCAGACCCTGCACCCCCATCATCACCCCCACCAGTCCATGCGGCCTGCAGCTGGAAGCGGGAGTGGGGGTTGGAGGTCAGAGGTCACGGGTTCCCCTTTGCTTTTGAGGGGTCAGTGCTCGCTTGGCAGAGACCCAGGGCCTTGTGTTAGCTTGGGTTGGGGTCTGTCTGAATGGGATGGGGGCTGTGGGGCACCTGCTACTCTCTCAGGCCCAGGTGGGGATGAGCACAATCCGCCTGCCTGAGTGCACCCCGGTTTCCCCTACCCTGGCCCCATAGCCCCGGGGGAGGCCCCCAGCTGCCCTCCTCCCCCTCACCCATGCCCTCCCTTGGAGAGCCCACACTTCCACAGTTAGCATGTCCCCACCAGCACCCCCACCCGGCCTCCCCCCACCCCCCAAGCAGGTGACACCAGCTTCCCAGTGGCGCCCCCAGCCCCATCACACCCCTGCCCCCCTTCCTTCCTCTCTCCCCCTGGACGGCACTGGGCCTCTCCCCGGTCCATCCAGGGTCTCAAGCCTTCTCACAGCCAGAACTGACCACACCCAGCCTGACCCAGACCCACCCTGGGAGCCATGGGGTGTCCCCAGCACCCATGGCAGGCCCCTCAGTCAGCCCCACGGTCAGCAGTGGCAGGGCGGCCACACCAAGCTCCAACCTCAGGTGCCCACAGGACTCCCAAGCCTGCCTGGGACTCACGTGCAGCCCAGAAGCCTCAGTGCTCCCTTAGGGTTTCAACAGCCAGCAGCCTAACTCCACCCTGTGGCCCTCACCATGGTCCCCACCGTCTCCATCTCCAGCTTCAAAATCCCAACTGTCTCCTAAGGTTGACATTTATTTTATAGAAGTTAACACTAACTTTACCCGTCTATACCCAGCCAGCTATCTACCAACCATCTATCATCGATCTGTCAACATACATTCATCCATCTACCATCCATCTACCATCCATCCATCCAGCTTCCATCCATCCATCAATCTATACATCCTTCTATCCATCCATCCAACATCCATCCATCCATATGTACACACATACATTCATCCATCTACCATCCATCCATCTGCCATCTATCCATTCATCCATCCATCTTCTATGTATCTATCTATCATCTATCTGCACTACTTCTGTTGAGTTAAAGTTTTACTTGTAACCACAATTATCCCCTTGCATTTTCTTCCATTGTTTAACTCCTTAGAAAATCATTTGCTTTCAGTGTCCACAGTAGTCTCCTGTAGCTGCCGTAACAAATTGTCACCATCTTCGTGGTTTAAAACAGCACAGACTTATCATGTCACAATTTTGCTGGTTGGAAGCTTGACACAGGTCTTGCTGGGCAGGGATGGTCCCTCAGGAGGCCTCACTTCCATCTTCGGGAGGCCCCCGCATCCCTGGGCTTTCACCCCCTTCCTCCTCTCCAAAGCCGGCAGTGCGGCCCCTTACTGTCATCTCTGACCCCGGCTGTAGGACTGTGATCACCTGGGGAGGCCCAGGACAGCCTAGCAGGGCCCCCCGCCTTGGCCTCGATTGGGCCAGGGAGCTCCCTTTGCCATGGAGGCAGGAGTGGCCACGGGTTCTGGGGACTCGCGTGGGGGCGGCTTTGGGGCCACTTTCTAACGAGACCGTCAGAACAGGGAATTCTGACCCCTCGGTTCCCACCGCAGCCCCTGATCAGCTGTGGATGACAGAGGCCCTCAGACGGGGACCACGGACACAGAACCCCACAACTGTCATGGGGGGCTCGGTAGGTGCCGCTCTCCCCCACGCCGCCCCCGGGGCTGGCCGCCCTGCTGCTGCTTCTGATTAAAACAAGCCTCTGTGCTCCGGGCTTTAGGGTGTAAAGGAGAGCTACGATCTCTCTAAGTTAGAAAGGAGTTCTTGGGGTTGTTTTAATGATGGAGGGAGCCGTTGCCCTGTGCCCCCCGCCCCGGGAGGTCTCATGGAAATGGCGCCTCCAGAGCCCCCCAACCCCCTCCCAGGGCAGCTCCGGCTGTTTCCCTCTTGCCCCGACACCAGCCCTGACTTGTCCTCGTTCCCTGTGACGTGCGAGGCATGAAAGGGGCCAGGCCGACAGCGGGGCAAGTCTCTCCCCGCCAGGACCTCTGCAGCGGACCCCAGACCCACAAATGCCGGGAGTTAGGTGGGCACCGAGTGGGCGCCCGTGGCCCCAGGCGGATGAAGGAGGCTGCTTGCTCACATCTTCCTTCAGAGCCGCCAACACGGCGGAAAAGCTGGGCCGCACGCAGCCAGTGGCCCGTTCCCGATGTCCATGTGCTCCTGCAGACGCGAGGAGGCGCCAGTCGTTCCCGTACCCCTTATGGCCAGTGAAAGTGGGGGGCAGGAAGGCTGGGCTGGGCGCCGAGAGCAGAGCCGCTGCTGGGAGGTGACTTTGGGGCCTCGAGTCTGGGAGGCTCCCTGGCCCCTCCACACAGCGTGAGGGGAGCCTGTGCTCGGCTGCCCCTGCCACCCCTCTCACGGGTGGGTCCCCCATTCCTGCTGCCACCCAGACCCCCTCCAGGCAGGACCCCCGCCTGTGCTCTCAGACCCGGTCCTTCTTGGCTCTTCTGGGCAGCTGTATCCCTGCTGGGCTCCCAGCTGTGTGGCCTCGGTCAAGCTGCCTGACCTCTCTGTGCCCCGGCTGCCCCTCTGAAATGGGGATAACCCCAGCCGGAGGGTGCGGGGTTGCTCCGCGGCTGAGTGAACCTCCGAGCACCTGGAACTGGCACACGAGTTCGGACTGTGCTACCTGGAGCAGCCTGGTAACTCCGCAGCTGTGAGGACACGACACTGTGCCGAGCTGGCCCCTGTCCTCCCCGCCAGGGAAGCTCCGGACCCACAGCGAGCCCCGGCAGTAGCGCGGCCTGTGCACTAATCGGCATTTGACGGATGGCTGGATGCGTGGGCTCTGGCTCTGTCGAGGGTGGGTCTCAGTCCTGGAATTGGGGGGCAATCGGGGCCTTTGCATTGCTCTGGGGTGATGGGAGGTGGCCCCTGGCCCCCACCAACCCCAGGACACAACAAAGGAAGGAGAGGAGGGGCTGGGGGCAGCCTCGCCAGACGGAGCACGCATGCTGCCTGCCCCCATGGAGAGACGGCTGCGTCTTCTCAAGCCTCACCCTTGGGTGAAGGGACTCCGTCCACACCAGCTGTGAGGGCTGAGTGCTGGGCCCCCCCGGACCACCGGGAAGCCCGCTGTGCACGGGAACCACAGGCCATCCAGGCCCGAGACCCCAACGGGGAGCCCGGCAGCCACAGGCCCCTGCACCCTCCCCAGTGGCTGTGTCGGTCACAGCATGTTCAGCTCGTGGATGCCTCTGGCTGCAGGTGGCTTTTATGAGACGGGAACCGAAGGAAATGAGTGAGCGGCAGAAAATGCTGGAGGGTTTTGCCTGAAATTTGGAAGACGGAAGGAAAAAGGAGGAGAGTAAAGAAGCCGTCGAGTTTGCTCCAGGCAGGGGTGGGGACTGGGGCTTGTCACGGACAAAGCCAAGACCGTCCCCTGGGACCTAGCATGGCAGGTGAAGGGCAGACAGAGCAGACAAAGCCCAAGCTGCGGAGACGGAGCCCACAGCTCAAGCCCAAGGTCAGGGCGGCCTCAACACGCGTGGGCCAGTCCCAGAGAAAGAGATACTGTTGTGCAAATGGCTCCCGAGGCGGAGCAGGCAAACTTCCCAGCCTGCCTGGAAAACCAGGGAGCCGGGGTTCGAGAGCATTCTAGCAGTTAAGGCACACAGAACTTAATATTGCAATACCTGTTATTACAATTTAAAACAGACATTTTTAAAGAAATGCATGGCTTCATCTGCCTCTGGGCACAGTTTTCTCTTCCTGGAGTGGAGGCTTTACCAGCCCGATGAGCAACCGGTGCCAACAGTGAACATGTCGGGGCTTTGACCCGGCTTCACTTTCCTTCACTCAAAGATAGATTCACTGGGAATCTCATTCCACATTGGCAGCTCTTTATTTTCTCGTCTCTTTGGAGATAGTCTTTTGACTTCTGGCCCCATTGCAGCTGCTGAGAAATCCATTACCAGTCTATCTCCCTTTGGTTGGCAATCTGCCTTTTCTCTGTGCTTGTTTCTAAAACTTCCTCTTTGTTTTTGGTGTTTATTTATCTTGCTCAGAATTCAATGTGCTCCTCATCCCCGGGGCTCACACCTTCTTCAATTACAAAATCCTTATCCCTTGTTTTTTTGAAAATGTCTCTCCCCTACCCACCTTATTTTTTTCCTCTGTAATTTCTATTAGACGTATCTTGAATCCAGTCACTTGATTTTTGTAATGAATTTTAGAGGTTTTTGATAATTTCTTAGAAATGCTGTGCCCAAATAACACTCCTTTACGTCTCTGATTCCTTTTAGCAAACCTCTGGGCTGGCTCTGTTATGAACCAGACAGTATGATCAAGCCCTTGTGTTGCTCTTCCAATTTTATTCCTACTATTTGTTTTTCATGTCTTGTTGCTTTGGATGAGATTCCAAACTAATCATAAGGTTCAACGCTATTTGAAGACAGATCTATTTTGGATGAGGCTTCCCAGCCATAGGTGGGGCACAGGGAGGTAAGCACCCTCTCCTTGTCCGTCCTGACGTCCGTACACCTGGAGTGCTGGACCAGTCAGGTGTCTGGGGCCTGGCAGCTGGAGCTGAGTCTCCAGCTCTGCCATTACCACGGAGGCAGCGTGGCCTTTCCAAGCAGGGAGGTCCTCGGACACCCTCTTCCCTGGGTCCTTCCCCTCAGAAAGTTTTCTAGCCCCGAGTCCCCAGCTCTGACTCTCCTGGCATTTGGTGAATGGGCTCAGGTGCCGCTGCTTCCCAGGGACAAGTGACCTGTATCCAGCCTGGTTTCTGCACTTGGAGTCCGGACCCCATGCTGCTGTCTGCGCTCGGAGCCGGGGCAGTGCGGCCCCAGCCTCTCCCTGCCACTGGGCTCCGGACACCCCACCTGATCCAGTCCGGAGCACCTCCCTCCCTCCAATCCTGAGGGAAAATGGGGGGGTGCGAATCTCTCCCTTCCTAGGAGACAAGGGGCTTTCATGCTGGTGCCCACTTCCCCGTTGGAAACCCCCTTGGGGTTAGAGTGAGGCTCGCCAGGCTCATCGAGAGGTGCCCATGGCTCTTCTTGCTCTAACCTCTCAGCATAGCACCAGTTTCCTCCACTCATCCCCCACTTCAGCAGACGGCAGGGGCCACTCCAGGGCAGTGCACTGTGGAACACACCAGAGCCCAGCGTTGCGGACACTGCGAGCGAGGACACGAAGGGGAATGAAAGACCCTTTGCAGTTTCCACTGGGCAGGTCACCTGACTTTGGCTTCTCTCGCTTACCTGCAGAACCTGAAAGCCAGGCCCTCGCCCCCGCCCACCACCGCCCAGGGGCCGAGGAAGTCGCTGTGTTGTTGTGGACTCCAGCGCCTCCTGAATTAAAATCGCTGTGATTTTAATCAAATCAGGTCTCTGTTCCGATTCAATGGGACCTTTTCCCTAATGTGTCACCCAGACACACAGATTTCCAAGGACAACTGGAAGCGGCCAGCAGCCTGGGGGCCCCTCTGCAGCATGGCCTGGAGGAGAAGGGGCCCGACAAAGACACCTTTGTTTTGGGTCCCGAATGTAGCACCCAGATTTACAGACTGGCCAGTTGCGGAGGCCAAGACCCCTCCCCTCCTTCTCCTTTGCAAACACGACAGGCTCCTTTTCTCTTTCCTGAACATTCTTCTCTCTCTCAGTGGCTTTCATGCGCCCTATAGAGGAGGCCTCCCCCAGCCCTTCTCAGTGGACAGTGGACGTGGAGCTCTGGAGACGCCGGAGGGAGTCAGCCAGGGGGGACCCCTTGCCCTTCCCTGCCGTCCAGCCTTGCCCTATGTAGGCAGCGCCAGCTGCAACATTTTGCAACAAACACCAAATGTCCTTTCTGCAAAGATGGGGGAGGATGGGGCGGTGGAGCTGGAGGGCTGGTCTGGGGAAGGCAGGGGTCCTGGGTGGGGGGAGAGGGGTGGCCTTCCCAGGGAGGTGGGGCCAGGGGCTGGGGGCAGGGCCTTGGGGAGGGGTGGGAGCCAGGGTCCACCTGGAGCCGGGGCTGTGGAGCCAGCAGCCCGGGAAGTGCCCGTTCCATTCACATTCCCAAGGAGGGGTCAGCAGGGCACCCGCAGGAGGTAGAAAAGCAAATGGCTTTCCAAAGCAAAGGGCCACCACGGAGATCCAGAACCAACACCCCACCCCCACTCCTCATGTATATGCAAATACTTGTAGAGATTCAAAGTAAATTTCAAATACTCCTCAACTGTAAAGTAACCTGTAGTCACACTATGTGGGGACAAGGCATTAGCCACTGGCGTGAGTTTACTTTCTGGATTGGAAAGGCTAACTGCAGCTTGCTGGCCCACGCACCTCACATATTTATGACGGGATTGCTAAACTACTGGCAATATTTTGGTCTTCTCATTTTCCCCTTTCACTGTGCTTTTTCCCTTTTAAGGAAACAGATTTTAAATATAGAGTCCAGTTTCCGAGAGGCTTAAAAATGACCAGCGTTGTGATCACAGGAGTGGAGACTGCTTTTATCGTCGCTTCCTGCCGTCCTCTCTCCATCCTGCCGGAGCCTGGACCCACGTCCCGGGGCTTGCAGGAATTTCCATGGCTTCCTTCTTGATTCTCTCCTGTGACCTGGCCTTTAGGCCTTGAGAAATGCTCATAAAGTAGTTTTCCTGATCTCAGATATAGCCCTGTTTGGGAACAGGGCTTCAATCGAGCCTGGAAAGGCACTGGAGGCCCTGAGGGGTCTGATGTGGGGTGACAGGGGCACCTGGGAGGCTGCGTCCATGGAGGGAGGCCCACTGGGTGGGAGTGGGGGGGCAGGGTCTGCACACGTTCTCGGCAGGTGTCCTGGACAAAAGCCAATGATGCATCCTTCTCGGCTCCCCGGGGGACCCCAGCCTGCCCATTCCCACGTGCCCAGGCCCACATTTAGATGCCGCAACCCCCCCCCCACAGAATCCAACAGCCAGCGTGCCGAGGACCAGGGGGCCAAGCCCAGGTCCTGCAGGCAAGTTTGGGGTCCTCCAGGGTGGGGCGTGGGGGGGTTCTGCGTGGGAGGCCCCAGGCCCCGCCCCTGCCTCGCTCCGCGGCCCTTGGTCAGAAGCCAGAATCGGGCTTCCTTCCATGTCCTCGCAGCCCACTTTCTGCTGAATCCCTGTTTCTCCCCTAACCCCAGCACCAGGGCAGGGCCGTCGGGGGCCCCTGTCTCTCAGTCCCGGCTCCCCACGCCATGGTGGCTGCGGCGCGCTTCCCCAGGCTATGGCTGGCCGGCACTGCCCAGCGTCCTTCAGAGGCTCTTCGAGGCAGTGTCAGGGCCCACAGCCATTCCTGCCACACGCGGTTTCTGTCGTCTGGAAGACTCGGCACCCCCCGCCTTTGGGCACCGTTCTTGCGGGGGCCGCTGACCCCTGGGTGAGAGAGCGCGACCCCGGCTGGAGCTCAGGCTGCTGGGGCTGGAGGGGCCACCTGCTCGTGCCAGGGCCGGAACCCACCAGGACCTGGGTCATGGGCTCCAGAGAACAGCGCCAAGTCCAGCTGGGAGACAGGGTGCACCCACCAAACACCCACCGGATGGCCGTGGGGAGCCAGATGCCGGCTCCTCCCTTAGCCACAAGTGTTACACCCTGCAAGCCGGGGCTGGGGCTCCCCACCAGGGGCGAATCCTAGGGGGCTCCCTTGATGCTCGAGGCCCTCGACGAGCCTGGGCTTGGAGCAGGGGGGTCTGTAGGTACCACCAGCTGGAGTCTGCTTGGCTCTGGGCATCTCTGTCCACGGCCCTGCTCCGTGGGCTCCGTCCCTCCAGCCTACAGGTGGCCACGTCCCTTCTGAGGTGTGCCGGTGCTTCCCCCAGGGGTCGCTGTCACCTCCAGGCCATTCCAGGGCTTTAGGGGTCCCTTCCTTGAAGTATTATGAGACCAGGTTTGCACCCACAGAGACATTAGCCTCCGGTTTATATTTCAGCTAAAACCAAAGCTCAGAAACTTGCAGCAGGTCAGTGGTGGCAACGGGGCCCAGTTCCTCTCACGTCCGGTGCCTTGAGGGATGGCAGGAAGAAGACCACTGGGTGGGGGGGAGTGTCCACTGCCTCTGAGGCCAGGGGCACCCTGGAAGTCACTCCCATGGCTCTTCCTGGTGCACCCCAGGATCCCCGCCCCCCTCCGACCCACGCCCACAAAACGGGGCCACCGAGCCACTGGCCAGCGCTTCCCAGCCCTCTGTCCTCTTGGAGGGGAGCTGGGGGTTCTCCCTGTTGGGCAGTCTCTGCCTGACCCCTGGAGCTCCGCACCCCAGGAGGAGAGCTGACAGTGTGGACTTGGGCAGGGGGCTCCATGTTGCGGCTCTGGAGTCTGCCGGCTCATGGGTCTTCTGGGTGGGGCAGGCCGGGGACCCGCTGAGGCTGAGGCCCTGGGCAGCTCTCTCCCATGTGCTCCCCTGACAGAGAGGAGGTCACTAGCCCGGAGAAGCAGCTCTCTGAGGACCAAGGACCGCTCCGTGGAGCCCCCCGGCTCTGTGGCCCTCACTGAGCACTGGGGGCTCCGCAGAGGAGGTGGGGGAGGGGGTGCTCCCTGGCCAGCCACCCGTTTATGTTTCTCGTATTGGTCATTTACACCAGTGTGACGCTGCTGTTTGCAAAGTGGGTTCTGGGCTGAGACTTTTGAAAACCTTCAGGGTCAGGTGATTTTGAAGATTCCTTCCATATCTGACAGGGGATCACAGAGGATCCTCCATCCTACCCGTCTGGCCCGCAGATGCCAGGAGAGCAGGAGGCTCGCCCATCTGGCTCGTGGCAGAGCGAGGGGACGGGAGAGGGACTCACTGCAGGTGGCCGTCATTGTTCCAAACAGAAGGAAGCGCGTGGGCAGCTGTGCATCGACTCACAGGCTCACCAGGACGACATCGTCCACAGTGAGCCCCAAAGAGGGAAACTGAACACCCTCTTTTCTGTGAAACAACATCTAATTGGAACAAAATTGCACTCCCAGCTCCAGGGAGCTAAGGTCAGCTGTGGAAATGTGCAGCCTTGGCACGTCTGACAGCAAACAGCTCTGAGAACTGGGTGGTTGTGGACATGTGGGCATTGCCCTGGGACGAAACCGATTTGCTTCTGGCTTCACAGCTTTTATGCTTTTCTTGTTTTATTTCGAAATAATTTCAAACAAAGAATAGCCAAGAAAAGCTACAAGTATAGACAGGGAACTTTCTGCAGGCCCTTTCCCCTGAATGACTCACTGCTTACATTTTGCCCCATATCGTCTATCGTTCTCTCTCCCCCTCTCTAAAACATCTTCAGAACTAACAGGAAGTAGGTTGGAGGCAAGAAGCCTCTTTATCCCCAAATGCTGCAGCGTATTTCCTAGGAACGGGACATTCCCTTACGGAGCCTCAGTGCAGTCACCAAATGGTGTCACACCCGACAGCCCATGGTCCGTTTCTGTCAATTGTCCCAATAATGTTTTTGGCAGTAATTTTTAGCTTTCCAGGACCACGCATTGCAGTCAGTTTCCTTTAATCTAGAAGAGTTGCTTGGCTCTTCATGTCCCTTTTGACCTTGAGAATCTTCTCCAGCACCCCTTAGGGCAGAGTCTAAGAGGGAACCAGGCGGCAAAGCAGGAGCGGAGTTTGCAGAGGGCGGGCGTGGGGTGAAGCCGAGGCCGCAGCATTGGGTGCTCCCCATGCGTCTCTGCCTCTTACCTCGTCTCCCGGGTGCCCTCACTGTGACCCCCGCACAGCGCTCAGAGCAGCAGACTTAGGGGAAAATGTTCAGTATTTTGCCCCTTAATCTGATTTTTAGCTGTAGGTTTTTCGTAGATGTCCCATCAGATTGAGGGCATTCCTTTTCGTTCTGAGTCTGTTTACAGTTTTTATCATAAATGGGTGTTGAGTTTTTTAGATTGTTCTTGACAGAGAGTTGTTAATTTTAAAAGACAATTTGGCCTTGCTAGTTTTTCTATTTGTTTTCTATCTCATTAATTTCTGCAATTATTGCAAGTATTTCCTTTCTTCTGCTTTTTTGGGGGATAGTTAATTTGCTTGTCTTTTCAATGAAATTTAAGTCATTGACATTAAGCCATTTTTCATTTCTAATCTAAGCATTTAGAGTTTCAGATTTTCCTCTACTCATCCCTTTGGCCACATCACACACATTTTCACATGTGTTTTCCTTGTCATTCAGTTCAAAATAATTTCTAATTTCTCTTACGATTTCTTCTTGGACCTACAAGTTATTCAGAAGTGTGTTTTATAATTTCTAAATAGTAGAAGCTTTTTAGGATGTGTAAAGTATGTGTGGGAGCACTCTGGGCTCACCCCCAGCCACAAAACAAAGGATCCTGTTTTCTTTTTGCAACAAACCCAGGAGGGACGGACTATTACTAGTGCCATTTTCAGGTGAGTAAACTGAGGCCAGAACAGCTAGTTAACCTGTCCAAGGTCAACAGATGAACTGGGCCCAGCCAGGCCCCGAGGCCAGCCCTGCAGGACGCCAGTGTCCGGCTTCCAACCAGTAGTGGGGGGCTCCTGGGCAGCGTGGGGTGCAGGGAGCTGGGAGGTGGGGCTGAGCACCTGTTGGGGGGTGCCCACGAGGGGCAGGGCAGGCTGGGGGGGGCAGCCAGCACCGCAGAAGGAGGGCAGGTGCCTGGTGGAGCCTTGAAGAGACTGACGCCGGCTTCTAAGAGGGACAGAAGGATGCCGGTCAGTGTCCGCTTGGGCGGGGGAGGGCTGGGTGTGTTTTCCCTCGAGGCGCCACGTGCAGTGCAGATTTCTGACTTTTTAATTTCTGGTGTCTCTTTTCCACCAGACACTTTTGCTTACCCCCCCTCTCCCCAGAGTGTCTTGGGCCCCCTCAGTCCCAGGCGTTCCAGTGACCGGTGGCCTGGGAGCCCCGACGGCCGTGGACCACCGAGGAGCTCAGGGTTGGGGGCGGCGCTCGCGGGCAGACCCGGCCGAGGCTCAGCTGGCCGCAGCCCAGCAGGAAATGGGTCCCAGATGCACGTGCGGGGGCCAGGGTGGGGTTTCCAACGTATGGAAAGGAGGTGGGGCTGGGGCTGCTGCTCAGATTTTCCAGGGCTGTGCCCTGGGTCACCAGTGTGGGAGGAAGGAAGGGCCCTGGGAGGGCTGACAAGCCCTGTGCCCCCACAGGAAAGGGTGGGCCTAGGTTAACGTGGGGCCTGGGGCGCGGGGGCGGAGGTGAGCACCCCCCGGCCACACACAGAACCTGCACAGCCCCTGCCGAGGGGCTCCCCACTCGGGCACCCCCACTCGGGCCCTCCACCCCAGCCCCGGCCATGCTGCAGGTGGGCGGATGGACAGGCAGATGTCCAGGGGGCATCAAGCTCGTCGGGGCCACAGCCATACAGCTGGAGGGTCTCCAAGGTCCCCAGGGGCAGGGCCCGGCCTGGGGCCTCTCTAGAGTGGACGGACACCCCCAGAGCACGCAGGAGCCTGGGAGAATCCCACCCCAGAGTTAGAGCGTCGGGCGCCCCAGGCCTCTGGCCTAGTCCTCGAGCCTCAGTTTCCAACTGTGCCCGGGAGAAACCAGCCCTGCCCGCCTCCCTCAGGGCGGGGTGAGAATCTGGAAAGACCCCCATGGCCGGAGCCACCCCGAGGGGAGGGCTGGGTGACCCCGCCTGGAGCAGGGCACTGCCCCCCTGGAGCCCAGGTCAGGGACGTTGGCAGAAATGCCGGTGGGCTGCTGACTCCCGGGAGCGTGTCTGGGAGAGCCGAGGGGAGCCTGGGGCCCCGAGGAGACGCTGCGAGCCTGGCTCGGGGCGGGTGGGTCCTGTGGTGGGCCCTTGGGTCCCTCTGCGGAGTCCCAGGGAGACCCGCACCTGTGCGCACCGGGGGACGGCGCTGCCCTGGCCACGCGCACCGGAGAGACCACCCAGCCCAGCAGGGGCCACCCCTCCACCTGCTGCCCCCCCGCCTCACCCACTCGCAGAAATCCCAGGCACCTGGGGGCAGAGCCCAGAGCCCTTGGTCTGAGGCCGCCGCCTCTAGCTGAAACCCCATGCAGCAGAGAGCGTGGGGCCGGGGAGAAGGGGTCGCTGGGGCCCCCATCCCGGCCACTCCCTTCCCTGGGCCTGGGGCTGCGCGGCTGGAAAGCGGTGGTTGAGGTCGCTGATCCCTCAAGATGCGCCGGCACCAACAGCGGCGACCACCGCAGGGCTCAGGAGGGTAGCCTCGGATGTGAAATGGACACGTGACCCCCGTCCGCAGCCAGGATCTAGACGGGTGCCCAGCGAGCCGCCGCCCTGGACTCGGGCTCCCTTCATGTGGGACTTTCTGTGCCCAGGTTGTGTGTCCCAGGCAGGCACGGCCAGCAGTCGGTTAAGTGGTCACTTGGATCTCCATGGAAACAGAAATATGCATATAAATGTGTATGTGCATATGTGTGTGCAAATGTACACACACGGGTGAATGGAAGTATTTACACAAACGTGTATGTGCGTAAATACCGAGACCCATGTATGTGTGTGCACATATGCATGTAATTGTATATGTGCATGTATGTGCATGTGTGTGGAGAGAGATGCCTATAAATGTGCGATGTGTGTGAATGCGTGTGCAACTGTGCTGATGTGCATGTATATGTATGACACGTGTATGTATATGTATGTGCACGTTTATATGGACATGCGTGAACAAGTGTGTGTGTGCTGTGAATGCAAAGTCGTGTGCTCACACATGTGCCTGCATATATGTTTTTAAATTCAAGAGCTGCTGTGAAATGAACAAGGACAGAGGTCCGGAGTTTTTCTGGGGAATGTCTGTGACCCGGCGCTTCTCAAGCGCTGGGAGAGAAGCCAGCCCGGCCCCACTTTCTCCTCCCTCCCGAGCAGTTGTGTTCCCAGGAGGCTCATTAGAGAAGATGGATTAATTCTGGCAGTTTGAAGGTTTCCAGAGTCAAATGGCCACCCCAGTCCCACTTCCTAGCAGTGACATAAGATGCCTTCCTGGGAACACTCGCTTCGTTATGGTCCATCAGGGTGATGAAGCTGCAGAGAGAATGTTCTCGTCCCGGTGTGGGCCTGAGAAACCGGCCTTCTCAGCTCAGAGCATGTGCCGTCCACCTCCAAACATCTGCAGCCACTTTCCGGCCCAGGCACGTCCCGTAGATGTCGGGGTGCCAGAGCAGAACAATGGTCCCTCTGGGTTCCCCACCTGCTGTGGGGTCTGCTGGGGACACGCTGGGGGAGGCTGGCGTGGCTGTGCAGCTCGGCCTGGGGGTTGGAGATGGCTCGCTGTGACCTGGGCGTTTGTCTCTGAAGACTCGTGGCCACGGCCACCAGACCCTGGGTTGCTGTGGGAAAAACGACAGCAAATACAGAAAAGACCGTGGAATCGGGGTCAAGCAACAGTAGAGCAAGGGTGCTGAGCCGGTGCTGTGCACCACTGCTAGGTGGAGGACACAGGGTGGCCGCGCACCCTTCCTAAGGCGAGGACCTCGGGACCAGCAAGGGGTAGTAACTGGCCCCAGGTCACACAACAGGAAGGGGCAGCGAGAAGCATCAAACTGGGCAGCCTGGCCCTGGATGCTGGGCCTCAGCCTGCCCTTCCCGGCCCTGGATCGAGCTTTAAAAGGAAGCCGAAGTCGTGGTATCCTGTGTCCTGAAAATTCTGTGGTCCCCACTTTTCTGGCCCCCAAGAGAGCCGGGAGGAGGGCTGGGCCCCCTGTGGTCCCTGGGGCCTCGGGTCCTGAGGCCTCGGGCTATGGGTGTGGTCAGTGCTGTCTCCGGGCTGTGCCGGCCTGCGGTGGGGCCCAAGATATCCCAGCATCCTCTGCAGCTGCCTGACCTACATAGCTTTGATAAAAATAATTTAGAATGTTGACTAATATCAGACAAACCTCCCAGTTATTTGAGCAGTAAGCAGATTTCCTTTTGCTTCCTTTCTTTCATATCCTTCTTTTATCCCATTGTACCTAATTATTTTTTAACTTTTTATTTGGAAAACAAACCTTATGTACATATCACCAAACTTCAACTATGGCCAGCATCTTCCCAGTCTTATGCACCCTCCTGGGGAGTATTTTAAATCAAATCCCACGGATCATATCATTGCATTCATACTATGGTAGTGTGTCCTGTTGCAGATAAAAACTCTGTTTTTAAAAGTGTAACCACAAAAACAAACAATTCCTACATATTAGGTCTGTTTAAGTTTCCCTGATTGTTTCTAAAAAGCTTTTTGCAGTTGTTTGTGTGAGTTGGGAGCCAAGCCCGTTTCCCACACTCGACAGAAGTCTCCCTCGTGACCTTGCTGTCCCCGTCCCCCTTGCGTTTCCTGACGTCTGTGTGCTGGAGGAACAGGGCCGTCTGTCCTGTGGAAGACCCCGTGGTGGATTCAGCTCTGCTCCCACCTGGTGCCGTAACAGGTTCCTCTGTCCCCTGCGAGTCCTGAGAACGGGGTGCAGTCCAGATCTTGATGGGATTTGGGGGTGAGAGGGGTGGGGTGGCTGCTGCACCTCACTGGGGGGTGCGTCGTGCGTCAGCACCTCTCCTTTCGGGATGGTCACTTGGATCCTTGCGGCCCAGGGGATGGGTCCCCATCAGCTCCACCCAATGGTGCCGTCTATTTCGCTAAGCATTGCGGAAAGGGGATTTTCTTATTCCATCCTTCCTTGTGCCTTCATTGGCTGGAAATCCTCTGTAAGGCAAAGCTTTCTCCCTTTTACTCCTCAGTTATGGCGAAAGATAATCACATATGAAAAGCAGGCAAATGCTTGATTCTTTCCCTTTGTTTACCAGTTTTGAGACTAATGACTTCCTACCCTAACAGCTTCTAAAGGGGACGGTGAAATTCTAAGTGCTTTTATGAACTCACGGGGTTCTGTGAACATTTGCTGTGTTTCCACCGCTGCCGCCGTTGCTCTGTTTGACTCGCGAACGGCCCAGCTTTGCTGGTGGGGGGTCCCGGGTTGGACCCGTGTCCTCTTCTGGGGGTGTTGCGGGCATCTGCGTGGCAGGCTCAGCCCGGGGCCGGGGACCTCCAGCTCCCCCGCTGGCCCAGCCCCGGGCCCGCCTCGTCTCCCTAGAGCCCCGGTTCCTTTGGCGGGAGATGGTGTGCGGACAGGGCAGCTCCAGGCAGTTGCCAGAGACGGCAGGAAAATGCTTTTATGAAACAGAAAAACCCATCACGAGTTCATGAGTTTACACTGTATCTCCAATTCAAATTGAGAGCTTTCTTAACTTTTTTTGATTTTGTATTCGTGTCTCATCTTCTCCTATCCTGAAAATCATGGCTCCTAATGACATTAACATAATATTTTTTGTCTGATCCCTATTTGATTTTTCGAAACTGGCTTACAGTAGCTCAAAGCAAAAATGCCAGCCATTCTTACGGACAGCCTGGTGCATTTAGTATTTCTGTAGGTTCCTTTACCCTACAACATGGCCACAGGGATGGATGATCAAATGTCCATGTTTAGAATTCAGCTGAACTCATTCTCTCTGGGGTTAGGCACCAATCTGATATAAAATTAGGTTCACTGGTTTCATTTTATTTCAGATATTTAGGGATTGCTTTGGGTTTATTTTTGTTCACTTTTGTTTTGTAATTGAAGCAGGATCATAAACCAAGGCTTGCTCAGGGGAAAGCTGGCTTTCTGGCCACCAGGGGCCACAGGCATTGTGGGTCCACATGGAGCAGCTAAAAGATCCCTGGAACAGACATGGGTGGACACTGCCTCGCCTCCACCCTGTCACCTCCAGCCAGTCGGTTCCCTTGGACCTGTCTCCTTTTCTTCCCATTTAGCAAATACACAGTGACCGACTGCTGGGCCAGGCCCGTGGGCACCCCCAAATGCCCCAAATCAAGACAGAGATGAGCTCCAGCAGGACCAGGGCACAAACAGAGCCACCTGGGCACAGTATCAGCTCCCAGCTGCCTTGGCGATGTGCCGTGTCCCACGGGGGTTGTACCGTGAGCCATGCACATGAGTGAACTCTACCTGAGCATGTGGGCTCCTCCCCGGTCACTGGCCGAACCAGCGGTCAGCCACAGGGAACCCATTTGTTCTGGTGAGAGCCTGATGTTCCCATCGGCCTCCAAATCCAAATTCCAGCCATTGGCCAGCCACACACTTGACCTCCCTTCAGCCAAGTATAGACACCAGAAAACCGCTACCAGCATCAGCCACCAGCTCGACAGGGAGGTGGCGTGGATGGGTGTTTACCAGGAGAAAAGTTGGGTCCTTGTTATGGTGGATCCACCAGAGTCAGCACCAGAGACTCTCGGCCAAATCCCTCTGTCACCCTCGCCCTCAGCATTGGAAAACCTCTGCATGGAGGCCTTGAGCCAAGAGGGGCCCAGGGGCTGCCCCGCTGGGTCAGGGGCCAGCCACCCGGCCTCCCCAGCCCTCCGCCTAGGCCCGGGGCTGCCTGACCCTTCTCACCTCCTCAGATGTACCCAGGAGGGCCCAGCCCCACTCAGGGCAAGGCGGTGGGGAGCAGAGCCACATGCACTGTGAAGGGGAGCAGGTCTCCTCCTTTATGCCACCCAGACTCTGGAGGTGGCTCATATGACCCCACAAACCTAAACAACACCAGAGGGAAACCCTTATTTTGATTTTTCTCTCTAAAAAGAGGATTGTGTGTTTTTCTTCCATATTCCGTGCCGATACCCAGAGATCTTTATTTTTCACGGCTGTGTGCTGCTCCATTCTCTGCACCTGCTGACATTTATTGATCAGTATTTGTGGTGCTGCCCGTCTTTGCTCTGCTACTGAGGGTGCAGTTGATAACCTTGTGTTCACCGACCTAACTACATCCCCACCCAAGAGGGTGTGCGAGTGCCTGCTTCCTGCACTTGCTATTTTATTTGCTTGCTGGGTTTGGGTTTGTTCTGCTCCTTCCGCCCCAAATAAAACTTCATACAGACAGGGACTTTGTCCTCTTCACTGATGGGCCCACAATGTCCTCCCGAGCTTCCTTCCAGAGGCTTCATCGTTTGAGCTTTCACGTTTACGCCTTCATTCCACCTGGGAATCGATTTTTGCCTGTGGCATAAGGTGTGGATCTGCAGTTACCCCAGTGCTGTTGATTGAAGACATCTTCCTTTTCCCTTGCTCTGCAAGCCCATATTTATTCTAAATCAAGTGTCTCCTACTTGTGTGTGTCTATTTCTGGACTCTCCATTCCATCTTATTGATCTATTTATTGCCCAATCTTAACTCCTGAGTCTTGGTAACTAGTCGTGGAAGTACCTCACTTGGATTTTCTCCAAGACTGTCTTGGCCAGTCGCATCCCTTTGCATTGGGATATAACCTTCAGAATCGACTTGGCAGCCCGGCTCCCAGCACCACCAGAAGACGCAGGTCTGCTGGAATTTTCATAGGACTTGCACTGAATCTGCAGATCAGTTTTTATACCTTTATAACATTTGTCTTTTAATCCATGAACATATCATGTCTCTTTAATTATTTAGATATTCTTTAATCTACCTTAGTAAAGTTCTGGAGCTTTCCAGAGTCTCTTGATAGATTTATTACTAAGTTTTTAATGCCTTTTAATTCTTTAGGTCTTATAGTTTTTGTGGGTAAAAATATTCACATTTTTATTAGATCTCTTCCAAGGTATTTGAGGGGTTTTGATGCTATTGAAATGGCATCACTTAAAAATTTTCATGTTCTAGTTGTTTGTGGCAGGTATACATAAATAAAATTGATTTTTTGTTTATTTATCTTATATCCAGTATCCTTGGTAAATTCACTTTTTAAGAATAGCAGCTTTGCTGAGATGTAATTCACACACCATACAGTTCAGCTATTTAAACTGTACAATTCAGAGTTGTGCAACCGTCCCCACCTCTATCCATTTTAGAACATTTTCGTCACTTCCCCAAAGAAACCGTGTATGGATGATAATTCACATTCAATCTTAAGCTATTATTTATAGATTCTTTTGGATTTTCTGAATACATGATCAAATTCCTGCTGTGTGTATTATTGTGAAGGCTGAAAGAACCCACACCAGAAAAGTTTTAATAAAAATGTGTGCAGGCTGGTGGTGGAAAACAAATTGCATTTTAAAGGAAAGGGGCATTGATGGGGATGAGGTATGGCCAGGGTGACGTGGGGGCAGCAGGTGGGCAGCCTCTGAGATGGTGGGCGAGTGTCCTCCAGGACAGCAGGCAGGCGTCCTCCGGGATGGCTAACCGAAACGTGCTTTACAATCTGACAGGTGGGCCATGCATCGGTCAGACGTAACCCGATCGGGAGACTCAGCTACATGAAGGTTTTGGAGATCCAGGACCGGCTCCTCAGGGCCGTGTCTGCAGAGAGGTCCCTGAACACATCTCCTCCCCTCCCTAAAGAAGGTTAACCGTACAGGTCTGCAGGGGCCAGATGGAGACAGGGGGTCAGAGTTTGAGGGTGGACAAGCCTGTCCTCCCACCAGGGCTGCCTGCAGGCCAAGGGTCCCTGAGCAAACCCCCATTGGACTGGATCGAGCAACCCAGGAGCGAGCCCTGGCCAGGCTTCTGTCCCCAGGCTGGGGCGAGCTGGCCGTGGAGCCCCTGGGCAGTAGTGTTTGGGGATGACGCTCAGGCTCT
>PVKY010002774.1:0-24037 GCA_004027775.1 Bradypus variegatus | reverse complement strand
AACAGGATCCAGGGGCACGTCCCCTCCAGCTTCTCGCGTCCCCACCTCCTAGGGTGACATGTACAAAGTGCCTGGCATGTGGACCGCAGAAGGTGCTCAATAAACATTGGCTCTTATGATCATGTGTGCACACTGCCTGGTGCATAGTAGGCGCTCAATAAATCTTAATTCCCACAAGAACCAGTTTAACCTTTGTCTGGGGGTGAAGGGTGGGCTGGGGGTGGGGTGGTGTAAGCAACAGGAAGTCTTGAGAGGGACAGGGGGCAGCCAGGGCCCTTTGGCTCACCCCTCTCCTCATCTTCAGAGCAGCCTCATCATCAAGGTAGACTGAGTTGGCCATCTCCATTTTTCAGAAGGGGAAACTGAGGTCCTAACTTCGGGTTCTTCAACAACCTGTGGTGGATCCCTGGATCTCCCACATCTCCTCTCATCGGGGGTGGGAGCAGAGAAGCTGGGGTACCGGGAGTGGGAGGCGGGCCAGGGGCCCTCAGCAGGGTGGCTGCGTTTACTCTTAGAAAGTCGGAGGCACCAGGGGCCTCACAGGCCCGGGACGAGGGGTGGTCGCTGCGGCCCGGCCAAGGTCAGAGCCAACTTCGCCGAAGACAGTCCAGCCCCGCCCTCGGCAGGGAGGTGAGCACCGCCAGCCTACCTGCCCTGCACCCCTAAGGGGCGAGTCACTGCTCCTCCCCTCCCCCAGGGGCCAGAGGGGGGTCCTGGGAAGGCAGGTCCTGGGGGAAAGGGTCAGAGCCCCAGTCGAGGGTGCCCAGCTCCTCCCCCTCCCCCCAGGCTAACAGCTCTTGGCAAAACTGCAAAGTACCCCAAATTAGCCCTTTGAAGGCAGCCCCTGCACATTGCCCCCTTCCTCCATTAGGTACCTGCTATTTTGAGACGTTTTCAGGGCAAGCTCTGAAGCATCAGTCCTGCTCTAAGGACTCTCTTTCCCAGAGAGGGGATTTGTATTTTTAAAGACTCTCAGAGGGCAAGGCCCAGGCCAGTGGACCGGGGTAATAGTGGTGGAAATTCAGGCACCTGATAGCCCAGGTGGGAATCAATATGGGTGAGGGAGGAGCCACCAAGGTGAGCAGCTCTTTTTCTGGGACTGAGGCAAGTGGGGGAGAGGGACAAGCTGACTGCCCTCCCCAGAGAGGAGAACCCTAGAGATTCTGCGTCTTGCCACCTGCTCCATTCCAGGCTGCTGTGAAGGACCAGGCTCAGGCCCCACCAGACAGAGGCCACTCAGCCAGGGTCCCAGAACCTCACCCACCCCTTCACCTCATCTTCAGGTCATCAAGCCGGCAGACCCGGCCCGGCAGAGCCCAGCAGAGCTCCATCACCCCAGGAGCCCCGAGAGGCGCCCTGAGAGAGACCGATGGCTCCAGAGGTCCTCACTGCCCCCCAGGAGAGCCAGGACCCCTGAGAGGGAGCGGCGGACAGAGAGACCTCCAGAGAGTGGCCGGCCAGGCCCAAGGCAGCCCCTGGCGGGGTGGCTGACCCGGGAGGAGCCCTCAGGGTCCCGGGGCCCTCACAGACACCTGGCAAGGGACTGGAGCAGCCAAGAGGGGGTCCCAGGTCCTGGGGGCTGGCGAGGTTTTGGGGAGCTCAGCCAAGGGGCCACCAGGGCTCCTGAGGGAACATGGAGGGGCCCTCCCAGGGAGTCCAAGAAGAGCTGGGGGCAGTGGGCAGGGGCCTGGGAGGAGTTCCCCAGGAATGGGCTGCGGGAGCCCCTCAAGAGGCCAGCCCAGAGGGGCTGGGGGAGCCTGCAGGAGCTGTCTAGTCTCCAACGGCCTAGCAGCCCCCCAGAGAGCTCCTGGGGAGGCCCTGCAGAGTTCTCACAAGCCCATCAGCCCCACACACCCTGGGGTGCAGAGGGGCCGTACCCACACCTGCGCTGCTCTGAGAGGCGACCTGAGCTCGACTGGAGAGACCTGGTGGCCCTCCTGCAGGCACCCCGCATTGACGAGCCGCTCCTCACCTCCCACCTCCCCACGCTGGCCTGGGAAGGCCTCCTGGAGCTCCTGCAGGCCCGGCTGCCCCGCAAGGACCCCGCCGGACATTGGGGTGCTTCAGGGCCAGAGCAGGAGCCCCTGGGCACAAAGGGAGCCCCAGAGCCAGAGCGACACGGCCGGCCCGACAGCTGGGCCAAGGCTGCCTTGGTCAATGGACACAGCCCAGCGCAGGGGCCCCAGAGTCCGGCCCGGCCGCCGAGCCCTGCCTGCACCTCCACCCAGTGGCCAAAGACCGAAGTGACAAGTGGAACAGAGACCTCAACAGTGGCTGCTTTGGAGGAGCCGGGCCAGCTGGAGGTCAGGAGCCCCGCAGAAGGCCCCAGGGTGCCAGAGCAGGAGGTAAGTCAGCCCACCCTGGAGAAGTCTCCTTAGACAGGCCTTCCCCTTCATGTACACTGCTGAGCTCCTGCACACCCCCCAAGGCCCTTCCCGGATCACCCAGCTGGACAGCGGTGAGGATGACCAACACTTTTTGAGCATTTGCTATGTGTAGAAGCCCTGGTCCGAAGGCTTTATGTGTATTTGTCCCCATTTAATCTCCATAGCTACCTGGTGGGAAAGGCATTCTTTATTTTCCAAGAAGGAAACAGACACAGAGAGGTTCAGCCACCTGCCCAAGACCACACAGCTAGTAAGGGCTGGAGCAGTGGTGGAACCCAGGTCTGCTCAGTGCAGATCACCCTGAGGCTTTAAGTGTGACACTTTGGCCAGGGCCTTCTCCCCTCCTGGCCTCATGACATTTGGTTATGTCCCTAGTGCCTCACACTGGACCCTGTCCCTGACTGCAGCCAACGTGGTGGTGTCTGCTGCTCCCTGTTGTATTCCAAACTTCCAAGCCCGCGGGAGTCTCTCGCACCCCTCCCTGTCCCCTACGGCTCCTCCTGGAGAAGGGGCTTCCTAAGTGCTCTTTGAAGGGAGCCTGCTCAGGTGAGGGCAGTCTGCAGAGTGGGCCCAGGTCTGCTCGTGGTGGGTGCTCATCCGTCTCCTTGGCACAGTGGTGGGACCTCTGCCCATGGTCTTTGGGCTGATGTGCCCTCCGGGGGGCAGGCTCACAGAGCCCGTGGTACTTTGGTGCTTCCTGGAAGCCTGAAGCCCTTCTTGGAAGAGGCCGGGTGGGGAGGAGCGTGGAGGTTAGTGCCCGGCAACAGGCCTCAGCTCCCAGGAAGGTGGCACCTAGTTTTGGACATGCAGCCTCTTGGCCACAGTCTTCCCTTGTAAAACAGGGTGCCTGCTTCCCACAGGCACCAGTGGGTGATGCAGAGGCTCCTCCTCATCCACCCAAAGCCTCCCCATCGCCTCAACGCCCAGTCATGGATGATGGGAGCCCCCCATGCCAGGGTTTACTGGCAGCCACGCCCTGGGCTCAGGGCTTTGCAGGCGTTGCCGTGCGGTCCTCATAAGGATATGAGGCAGCTGCCATTAGCCTCATTTTACAGAGGAGGAAACTGAGGCTCAGACACATCAGGCATTTCACTGGGGTCATGCATCCACAAGTCGTGAGAAATGTGATCAACATGCCGACTACAAGGCCCATGGTATTTTTTTTAAATAGTTTATTTTTAGTTTTGGTAAAATATACATAACATAAAAATAATTTTAACCTTTGTAAGTGGACAATTCTTTGAAATTAAGTACATTGACAATTCTGTGTAACTTTTACCATTATCTATTTCCAGGCTATTTTCATGATCACAAACGCAGACTCATTTAGCAATAACTCCCCTTTCCCCTCTCCCCTGTACAAGGCCCATGCTTTCGACCACATTACGAAGCCTCTGAGCCCATAGCAGGATGGGGGAGCACTGCCCCCCCCATTTCCCTGTAGCTTTTATGAATTCACCCTCTAATTAATTCAATGCCCAGATGCCAGAGATGCAAGCAGGAGCCAGCCTGGTCCTCAGGTGGCCGTCAGGCCTGCTGGGAAGACAAGGGGACCACAGGCAGCTCAGGGAGGTGGCAGTGACACGTAACGCTGCTGGCTGGCCTCATCACAAGGGCGGAGGGGAGCTGGAGAGCCTCTGTGGCTGGAGTTACTCCACGGTGAGGCCCAGGAGTCACTGGGAGGTTCGGAGATGATGACTCAGGGAGCAGCAAGAGCACCAGGTGCTCAAGGGCATTTCCCAGATGACAACAGAGGCTGTGTCCAAACCCAAGGCAAGCCTCAGCTGGCGTTCACCAGGCCTGTCGGAGCTGCAGTCACCCACCCTCTGTGAAAATCTTTGGCGTGGCTTTCAAGGCCTCCTTACCACCTTTCCAGCCCAGATTTGCCCTCTAGTTCTGCTGAGCTGGCTACAGGGCCCTGTGCACCCTTCTCCCCGCCTTTGTTCTTCCCTTCCTTCTTCACTCACCAAATTCCTGTTCATTGTTCAAGTCTTAGACCAGGTGTCCCTGTTCAGAGAAGCCTTTCCCAAATACTCACCCCAAGCCCAGGGTGGTAATGTTCCCCTTCTAGGCTTGGAGGTTCTGCTTCCCTTCATCTGAGCACTGGCCGTCATTTCCCCATGGAAACATGAGCTCCACGGGGGCAGGGGTTGTGCCTACTTTATCTTTGTACCTCCTGCCCTTGGCCCCAGGGCCTGGCACAGAGGAGGAGCACAGCTCAGTAAATGTTGATTAGTGTCTATATGGATTGTTTAGGAGCTTGCAAGAAGCAGATGGAGGATGGGTCAGTCAGTGGGTAGATGTTGGATGAATGACAGATGGGTAGGTGATGGATGGATATATGGGTGATGAATGAATGTTGGATGGATGGATGTTGGACAGGTGATGGATGTAGCTTGGGTACCTGGTGATGAACAGACAGATGGATGAATGTTGGATGGATGATGATGGATGGTGAATGAATGTTGGAAGGATGGTAGGCGGATGATCAATGAGTGGACGTTGGATGGTTGGGTATGTGGATGAGTGTAGGATAGATATTGGATGGCTGCATGGATCTACTGATGCTGAATGCTAGATGGATGCTGGATGAATGGATGATGAATGGATAGATCAGAGGATGAAAGATGGACCAAGGGGAATAACCTGGCCTAACTGTCTTCTTTTTCCTCCCTAGTTCCAACCAGAGGAGCCTGAGGAGTCAGAACCAAGAAGAGGTCAAGACTCCCTGAGTGACCAGAAGCAGGCAGACTCGGTATTGGGTCATGGGCACGGGCATGTGGGGAGAAGGGAAGGGGAATCAGGTTGAAGGTGGGTTGAGTTCTTCAGACAAGCTCTGGGGTCATCCAGATCAAGGTGACTCTGCCACGGGACCATCTGTGTGCACAGTGGGGCCCTGAGAAGAGGGGCTCCAGAGAAGCTGGTCAGCAGAGCCACTTTCTAGCTTGAGGACCTGTGTGGCTGGTCGATCCTGGGGTCAGAAGCTCAGGGTTCTGCTTCTAACCTGCTGAACTGTTCTGAGAAAGTCGTTGCCTTTCCCTGGGCCTTGAACCCTGGTTACCAAATGGTGGTTTGGCCCATGTGGTCTCTGAAGGCAAGGTCCTTCGGGTTCTGAAGGGCTGAGCCAGGCCAGGAGAAAGGGTAGGGCTTCCAGGAGCCAGAGCCAGAGAAGCATCCAAGAGCGCCCAGGAGGGGCCCGCAGTCAGCAGGAGCTGGAGGGCCTCCAGGGTCCTGGGGGCGGGAGAGATGCATGCAGGGGGTGGGACCCATGGGACGGCGCTGAGGCCTGGCCACAGCTGGAGCACAGTGGCGCTGCCCCATCCCACCCCAGCCCTGCCAAACAGACTGTTCCCATCACCCTCAGCCTCCAGAGAGGTGAGGTCAGAGCTGAGGGCCAGGGGGCAGTGGGTGCAGGGGAGACCCAAACAAGCTGTTTGGGGCTGTGTTTTCCTTGTCTTGCTGTTCCTGCATCACCTCCTGAAGCCAGGTGTGACAGCAGAAAGTTTGTCTGGGCACCTGGAGCAGAGCTGAGGTGACATTGCTCAGCCCCTCACTGCAGAGGAAGAAACACAGGGGCAGGGGAGTTGTCCCAGGTCACACAGCCAGTCAGTGGCCCACTTCAACTAGAACCCAGGGCTTGGGGCCCCCCAGCGCTCACTGTCTGCCCCCCTGCCATGCTGCTTCCTAGCACCGCCCTATTCCCTCCTGGCCTGGCTGGTTGGTCTGCTCAGTGGGCCAGTCTTCCCATGTGTGCTATGGGGAAGGGATAGGGGACCGATCACTAGTGTGCCCAGCCCTCACGGGGGCTCCAGCAACTTCACCCTTCCTCTTTTTGGGCTATTTCTTCATACTTCCTGGAACCAGAGTTTTGTGAATAAAGAGGAAACAGCCATACAGGGTCCCCCCTCTGGTCTCCCCAGAAATGGGCCCATCCCAGCAAGACAACATCTCCACCCACCCCCCTGGGCAGCCTCCACTGGATGGAACTGATACCTGCTTAATTCATTCGCTCACATGCACTCAGTGTCCACCTTCTGCGTGCGGCTGTGGGTTGGAGGGGAGGCGAGTGCCGCCTGGAGCTCACGGTCCAGGGGGACAGTCACCCGCTGTGTGGTGAGGGCTGTGGTGGGAGATGCAGTGGCATGGTGGGGGTGCTCCTTGCCCCAAAGCTCCCCCTGACCCGGGCCTTGATGCTGCAAGTTCTGTCTCCAAAGAATCTCTGGATTCCGGGGAGTTGGGACACCTGGGCTCTGTTTTAGCTCCGCCAGGAACTTGCAAATCCCTCCACTTCACCTCAGCTTCCCCAACAAGGATGACTCCAGGGTGGGGTGGGGGGGCTTTTGCAGCTCCACTGGGGGTGGCTTAGGAGTCTTTGTGACTCATTCCTTTCACTTAAGCAGGGTCACAAATCCACCACATGGGCAGGCGGGCACCTGGGACTGGGGGCATTTGTGGGACTCTATGACTCTAGGTGGTTGTTGCCCTGGGACAGATGGACCCAGAGTTTCCATTTCTTTAGGTGTTACAAGAGAAAGTGGAAATAGGCATTTATATGTTGAATATCTTGATTATTTAACATTGGAACCTAATACAGTGGACCCAGCACACAACATCTGTGGACTGCACCGCCCTCCCGCCTGCCACCTGTGGAGCTTTAGGGTGGTGTGAGTGCACACCCCCACGGGGGCTTGGCCCTGGGTGCCCTGTCAATCAAGCCCAGTGCTGCGTGAATGAGTAAACAAGCTCGTCTTGGCAGCTGGGGAGAGGAGAAAGACAGGGCCTTCGTGGTGGGCATGGCAGGTTGGGCAGGGGAGGCGATAGCCAGAGAGGCCCCCCCATCCCACTGAAGGGTCTCAGGAGCCAACACTGAACCCTGTTTGACAGGCAGACAAGAGGCCAGCAGAGGGCAAGGCTGGGAGCCCACTCAAGGGCCGACTGGTGACCTCATGGCGGATGCCCGGGGACCAGCCCACGCTGTTCAATCCGTTCCTGCTGTCTCTGGGGGTCCTCAGGTGGCGAAGGGTAGGCCGGCTCCAGTGGGTGGGAGGGACCTGGGTGGGTTGGGGAGGGGAGGGGAGGGAGGAGCGAGCCCTAGTCAGAGCAAGGAGCATGGAGAGGCTTGAAGGAGGGACTTGGGGACCCCACATGAAAGGAGATGGCGTCTGAGCTCCGGCAAGGGAGTGATTGGGTTTTCCCACCTGCAGGGTGGGGCTGGGGGACTGTTTTCAGCTTGCTTTTGGGGTGAGGGGGTATTGAATAATCCCCACAGCTAAAAGCTCCTTCTTGCCAATCCCTGAGCCAAGGGAAGTCAGATGGGGTTAAGAGAGTGGGGGAAAGGACCTGTGAGGGCTCTGGGCTTGCAAAGTGTGTCTCGGACCTGGGCGTGGGCCAATTTCACAAACATCTGGCGTTACGTAAGCTGTTCCCTGCCCCAGAGAGGGCTGTAAACACCCAGGCCTCTGGTTCGGGGTTTCCACAGGGCAGGGAAGGGAGGCAACTGTGACTCTCCTTCCTCCCGTCCCTTCACAGTGGGAGAGAGGTGGCCTGGTCATCCCAGGCTAGCCTCCGCGGTGCTTCTCTCAGTGACAGGCTGATTCTCGTACTCACTAGGATTGGTTCTGTCTCCAGCACTAAGCTGGGCACATCAGGGACAATATGCCCATTTTACAGATGAAAGGACAGAGCCCATGGAGGTGAGTCAACTTACCTGAGGTCACACAGCTGGGGTGTGGAGGAGCCAGCCTCTTGCAACAAAGAGAATGATGTGAGAGAGGCCAAAAAGAGCCCCTCCCAATATTAAGTTCCCCATCTGCCTCATAGTTTCCTCTCTTGCTTTTTTGGGGTTAAGGCATGGAGGGTGAGCAGGCAAACACAGTTATCTGTGCAGGGTGGTACCTTCAAACCATGGGAGGGAACTGCCTTATCAGACTGAGTAAAGGTCACCAACACTCTGTCTGTCTGGCAGGAAGGGGGCAGGTAAGTCCCAGGATGGAGGGAGGGGGAAGAGAGGACGGGAGAAGGACTCTGGGATCCTGGTGACGACAATCAGCATTTATTGAGCACCTACTATGTGCCCAGCTCTGTGCTCAGGGTGTGGTGTGCCCAATTGCATTGAATCCTCACCACCTGGGACAATTTCTTTTGTCCACTTTACAGATGAGAAAATGAAGCTCAAGGAGGAAAAATTACTTGTTCCAGGACACACGGGGGTGACAGGCAGAGCTGAAACTCAAAGCCTGTTCTGGCTGACCTCGGAGCCAAGGGGTCCCAAATCCTCCAATTACCCCCACTTCCCTGCATCCAGTCTCCCCAAGCCCTCACGTAGCCCCAAGAACCTGCACAGGTTTCTCCCTTAGGTGGATATGGTAATCAGGTGGATATGGCAATTGAGGCTCTCTGAGTCTGGCTGTGTCTTTCTCTCATCTGGGAATGAGGAAAGTAAGGACAAACTGCCAGGTGTACCTCCCAGACAATTACTTAGAGCAGCTTCAAACATCTCTCAGGCTGAAGCAGTGAAATGAGCCCAAGGCCAAGAGCTGGGAAGCCTGCTTTTGAGTTCTGTCTCTGCCACTGACTTGCTCTGTGGCTTTGAACAATTGCCTCCACTCTCAGAACCTCACCTGGTTATCCTTGAACGGGTGGTGGGTTGAGACTGGATAACCCCAAAGGTGGTGGCTCTGGTCTTTACCAGAGCCCTGAGGCTGTGCCCCCTCTGTCCTTCCAGGGCGAGTTGTACTAAGGGTTTCATGCTTTCATTTGTGTTTTTATTCACTTGATCAATGTTTACTGAGGACCCATTGTGGGCTGAGGCCCTGGGGTGGCATCCCAGATACAGACAAAAACACTCCGTCCCTGCCTACAAGGAGCTCACACTTCAGGGAGGACATCAGCAGGTAACTGGTTAGAACCGTGTGGTCATCGCTTCAGTGAAAGAATATACAGATGACGGGAGCACTGAGTAAGGAGTCAAACACAGGGAGCACTGGGCAAGGAGATTCTAAGTCTGCTGGGGGCACCTTGGCTTCCTCTGGACTGAGACTTGAAGTATGAGGAGGAATTTTCCAGGAAAACAAACATCTGAAGGGAGAGGAGGGGTAAGAGGGAGAGAGGAAGAGAGAGAGAGAGATTACATGTGTGTATGTGTGTGTTGGGGCACAGAAGACAGGAAGGGAAGTGTCCCAGATGCAGCAGAGAACAACATGTGCAGTTGGGGAGGTACAAGAGGACTCAGCTTATCCTGGGAATTTCCAGCATCCTAGGCTTGTGTGTCCCCAGCATGTGAAATGTGTGTGTGCCATGATGGAGGACAGGCAGACCCTGCCTGCCTGGAGCAAGAACTAGAGCCGGTCTCTCTACACTGGTGAAAACCAAAGACCTCTGAGCAGGGCAGTGGTCTGGCCACTGGGCTGAGGGTACTAGCAGGGGAGTCCCAGAGGCAGAAAGCCAGAGAGGATAGTGCTCTCAGGCCCACAAGCCAAGGCAGGGGTGGTGGGTGAGGCCTTCCATTTGTTCCCTCAGTTTCCCAAGGACCGAATGCCTGAGTGAAGTTCAGGGGGAGAGCAAGAAAACTCAGCATGGGGGTGCCAGAAGGCCAGTTTCTACAGGGAGATGGACTTACCCTTGGCCTTGTTCCTCATGGTAGAGAATACCATTTGGTAAATGCAGGGAAAAAAACTTCAGCTCCCTGGGCTTCCATTTCTTTATCTCTGAAATAGGGATCATAACAATGGTGATAGAAATAATTTTTGAACCTCTAAACAGAGATGGCAGAATAAGTGGAATGGCAATTGACCCATGCTGTCCTGCCCCCTGACCTCCACCCCACCAAGGATAGTTAACTGGAGTCAAGGAGGTTGTACTAGGCCTTCACTTGAATTATTTAATCCTTAGAGCAACCTCATAAGACAGTAGCACTACCCCAGTTTACAGAGGGGGAAATTGAGGCAGACTTTAGGTACTTTGCTTGAAGTAGCACAGTGGAAGAGGCAGAATTTGAATCATTTGTCACACAGGGTACTAGAGTGTTGGGCAACAAATCCCATCCCAGCCACTCCTCTGCTGCGGGACTTGGATGAGCTCCTGTGCCCAAAAGGGCTCCCACAAACAGCCGCCGGCTGGGTGAATGAGCAGGGACACTCGGGGAAGCTCAAGAAAGACCAGCTGGTGAGGAGGGGGCACTCGGGGAAGGCCCTACTATTCAAGGAGAACTCACTTGGTGCGCAACTCCTATGCTAGGAAGCTCTTCTCTTCTGACTGTGTGACCTTGGGCCAGTTGCTTCCCCTCTCTGAGCCTCCGTTTTCTCATCAGTGAAATGCGGACCAGGAGACATCCCTCCCCGGCCTGTGGTGAGGACGAAATTCAATTAGTCAGGCACCGAGCAGGGCTCAGCGAGTGGGATCCACGGAGTTGTTAGCATCAGAGGCTTTGCCCACGTCCTCATCAAACCCAGGCGCAGCTGGAGGAGGCCCAGGCCGGGGACGCCGAGGGGGTCCCACCGCGTCCCCCCACCCCCGCGCGGGGCCTGGACAGTCACCTGCGCATTGGGCCCTTCCTTCCTCCCTCCCTCCCAGCGCGCCCGCGGGCCGACTCTGGTCAGCCCCGCGGCCGCCGCCCTCCCGCTCCCCCCATGCTCCTCCCGCTCCTCCGCCCCCATCCGCCCGCCGGGGCCGCCTTCGCGCGCCCGTCCCGTCGCGGCCGGCCCCGCCCCCGGGCCCGTCCCGCGCTCCCATTGGCCTGGCCGGGGCCCCCGCCGCTGTTTGTCCTCGCTTCCCCGCCGCCCATTGGCCGGCCCGGGTCCTCCCAGGAAGTTTGAAAAAAAAAAAAAAAGTTTTATGGGCGGATGGAAGGGGCAGGGGTAGCGCCGGGGAAGGGAAGGGCCGGAGGAGCGGCGGCGGCGGCGGGATCCCCGCGCCGCTGAGCCCGGCCCGAGAGTCCCTTCCACCTTTCTGCCTCCTGCCCCCTCCGTCCTGGGGTGCCGCCATGACGGTGAGTGCCCCCAGGGATCAGCCCGGCCGCGCCCCCAGGCCAGGAGGAGAGCCACGGCCCGCGGCAGAGCCCAGCCGCTCCCCTCCCGGGCAGCCCCTGCCTCACTTCCCGGGGGCGAGAGGAGGTCGCGGTCGGATCGCGGGGCGGTCCCAGAGGCACGGGCCGCGTAGACCTGCCTCACCTCCCCCGCAGCCTCCTCTCCTGCCCGGGGGCCAGGAGCCGGGGCGACCACGAGGACACGGGTCCTCCCCGTCCCGGCTTTGCGAGGGCCAGTCACGGGCGGATTCGGGGTGACCTTTCCCCACCTCTCCTGAAGCCCCCTTGGAGAGGGCCCGATCTCCCCGAGCTGCCCGAGGGGCTCTGGGCCGGGGAAGGAACGGAGATGGGCCTGGCTTGTCTGTGGGGTCGGTGATGGAGTAGGGGTTGGGTGGAGGCGCTTCCCGGCTCAGCTCGGACGGGTCGCCCTGACCGGGGCCTGGGAGAGCTGCCCACCCGTGTGGGCGCTGACCCGGGGGCGGGTGGGTGTGAAAGGGCCGCCCCTCCCCACCCTGCCCTGTGGCCCATCCTGGAACTTCTGAAGGGGCGGATACTGTGCTTTCGGGACTTGCCACTTGGCTACTTCGCTGGGCGCGGGGCCTTGGGTGGGGCCAGCGGGCCGAGGGGAGGGGTGAGGGGCTGTGGCAGGAGGGAAGAAGTGCAGCAATTTGTCTTCTTTTGCAGTTGGCCTTACCTAAGTTGCTCCGTCAATACCTGTGCCTCAGTTACCATAATGAGCCATACAACTCAGCCAGCCATCATTATCTCCATCTCACTGTCCGATAAACTGAGGCTTGGGGAGGGGGGAGTTGATGGCTTGCCTGAGGTCACCCCTAGTGTGAGAGGTGTAACCCCTTCCCGGGTCAGTCTGGTACACTCTGAGGGAGATGTTACGGAAGGGTGAGGAGGGGCTGTTTGGGTTTCTGGCCAGTGTCCTAGTGGGCTCTGAGAGCCTGGTGGCAGGGGCTGAGCAGGGTGTATGTGTGCGTGTGTGTGCCCCCTTCCTCCAGGGAGGAGACCCTGATGAGTGTGCCAGGCTGCTGGGACCCCTGACCTTGTGAGTGTGATGACCAGGCGGCGGCTGCCTGGATTTCCTCAGCCTCCGCACGTCCTGCCACCTCCCTGCTGGCCCTTCCTGTTGTCAGCAGCCTCCCCTTCCCCGTGAGGGGGACACGGGAGAAAGCTGATTCCGTCATCCCGGGGCCCCCACTGGCTCCCTAAAGCCAGGGGGAGGGTGGTTGCACTGACCACTGGGTGCCTGCTGGGCCCTGAACTGGGTGCTTTCACGATACCAGATTTGATCCTGTAAGGCTGGTGGTACCTGGCTCCTCCTAACAGATAAGGGAGCTGAGGCGCAGAGAGGTGAAGTCATGTGCCCCAGGTCATACAGCTGGTCCCTGGCGGGGCCAGAATTTGTATCCAGGCCTGTCCCAGTTGTCTCCCCTGGGAGAGATAAGAAATGTACACAGTTGCCTTTCCTGGAGCAAACGTGCTGAGCAGGAGTTTGGCTACTCCAAGTAGCATGTGTGGGGTGCCCAGAAGCGGGACTGCACATCCCTGCCGGAGAGAGGAGGGCTTCTGAGGGAGAAGTTGTTCCTCTGCGCTTGTAGGTCTTTGCCAGGTGGCGATGGGCAGGGGAGAAGGGCAGAGGCTGGTGAAGAGGGAACAGTGGACAGAGGCTGGTTCTCATGTTGGGGGAGATGGCGAGGGCCTGGAGAAGGGGCCTGGGAAGGAGGGTCTCAAAGGCCAGGAAAAGCAGTTTGGATTTTGGTCTTAGGCAGTAGGGAGCCGTAGAAGGTTTTGGAGCAGAAGGGGAGGTTCATAATCACCACCAACTGTTTTTGTCTGGTTTGTCCTGGTGGCCCTTCAGGCCCGCCTGAGCCTGCTCCAGGTTGGTGTCCCATCTACCCCTTCCTCATACCTTCCTCCTCTCCCCGACCCCCATCTACTGACCCCATCCCACCCTGTGGCCCTGCCCCCCACCCCCTGAGCTCAGGTCTCTATACAGAGCAAGTGGTAAAGGTGCTGTGTGTGGGTAGATGCTTAGAGGTCTCAGGGTAGCTGGTGATTCCAGGGCTGGGCTTGGGGTCTGGATCATCTTCTGTCCTTTTAAGCCTTTGCCTTGGTGCACTTTTGCCCTGGAGTGTCTTTCCCCAGCTACTGCCTGGCATCAAATTATATACTTGTTCACTTGTCTCCACTATGTTCCACCAGGGTGGGGGGTCACATCTCACTGGCTGCTGAGTTCCCGGCCTAGAACAGTGCCTGGTGCTTAGGAATCCAGTCCCTGAGCCCTTCATCTGTGCAGGTTCCTGGGGGTGGGGTGGAATGTGACCAGCATTCCCTGGCCCTGAGTTGCTTCTGGTCTAGCTTGTGAGGGATAAGTAAATGGCCTCAACAGAATCAGGAATGCAATAGCGGCCTGTCCATGGGTGTGGGAGGGCAGTGGGGAGGCAGAGGGAGTGCAGCTGGCTGGGCAGTGTGTGGTGTGTCCCAGGAAAGGGCCTTAGAGGTGGTGGTTAAGCTGGGTTTTTAGGCGTGAGTAGGAGTTTGGGCAACAGAGGAGGAGGACGCCTAGTAGTTCAGGCAGAGGGCACAGGTGTTTGTGAAGGTTCTGAGGCCTGATGTGTTGGGAGATCAAAGAAGAGGTTGTGATATAAACATGGGGCCCTCTGAGCAAGGGGTGGCTGGAAGGTTGAGTTGAGGCTTTTGTGCTGTCCTGAGGCAGCTGGACTGTTTTTGAAGCTCCTCTTGGAGGTTTGAAGCAGCCTTGAGACATCAGGCCTTTTTGAGGAGGGTCCCGGGCTCGAGTGTGCTCAGAGGAGGCTGTGGCGGTGGTCCAGGCGGGAGGCGGTGCTGACCCGTGGCCATGGCCCAGGGCCAGAGGGTGGGCTGTGTGATCCTGAAAGGAAAACGGAGAAACTGTGAGCTTCCTGCAGGTGGAGGAAAGTGGAAGGGTGGTCAGGCCTGGGGAGCAGTGGGTGAATGCTGCAGCGTGGGGAGATTTAGGGTAGTAGACGGTGCCTGGGTGACTGCAGGCTCTCTGCTGCCAGCTGGTTTGAAAGCTCACCTTGGCATCCCCCTCTCCCCAAGGTCGCTGGGCTGTCCTGTGGCTGACATGGCAGGTGGTGGGCTTGCCCCAGACTCCGGAGGGTCGCGGGGCTCCTTCAGCCTTGCAGAGCTGGGCCCCCCATCAGTTGCCACATGAAGCAGCCAGGGCTCAGGGAGGCCACTTGGCTTAGGGAAGTCACAGCGGCTCCACTTCCCGGCTGCTGTCGGGGTCTCCACCTACCATAGCAGTTGGTGACCCCTTCCAAAGCCTTTCTCCCAGTCCGTTGGCTAGGTCTCCTGCTCACACCCCCCCAGGAGCTCCCCTGGGACAGCCTGGCAGTGCTCCCGGCTCCTGGGGACTGGGAGTGGGGGCTGCTGGGAAATCTACCGGAGAGGTAGAGGAGGGTGGGAATTTATTTGGCAAATGTTTCCTAAGACCTGCCATGGCCAGGCCCTGAGGCCACGGGAGGTCTCAGTCTGAAGGGAGATGGACCCAGGTGGACTCTGGAGCCAGGCAGTGGCCCTGAGGGTGGTCACCATTCTGCTGTCTTAGTTTGGGACCCCCACCTCCCTGGGCAGCCTTCCTCACAGGTGGGTTTCCCAGCTCTGAGCAGAGCCCAGGCCCCTCCCTCAGGCAGGTTTGCAGGGAGCAGCTGGGACGCAGCCAGCAGAGGCAGGACCACTGGCCTGCTGAGGTCCAGGGGCCCTTGTCCCATCACCATGGCTGTGGTTGGCCCCTCTCGGGTCACTTCCTCCACCTGAGGAGGAGAGTGGGGCTTGCTGGGAGGAGGGCGGGCCAGGCGAGGGTAGCTAGGTCGCGTGGCTCTGGTTTCCAGCTGCTGCCCACCCCACCAAGTCGTGCCCCAACTCCCTTCACGCAACCAGACACCTTGGCCTGGTGAGGCCGCGATGTGGTGCTGATAGGTGGGCGCAAAGCCATGGTAGCAGGTGGCCGCCTCCTCCCTGCCCACCAGCCTGGCCCACACGGCTCTCTCCTCGGCAATGGGCACAAGCCGAGGCTCTGCAGAGGGACTGGGCCCTGAGCGAGAAAGGTTTCCCCAGCGGGCTGGGGGTGTCTGGTGGCTGCACCCACCCAGGTGGGCATGATAGGCGAGATGCTGGAATAAGCAGGACCCTCACTTAGGACCCCTGCCCACCCCTGGCCTGGGTGCCGTGGAGCATGCTGCAGCTGGGAGCTCCCAGACCTGGGGGCTGTGCCCCCTGGGCAGCACCTGGCAGGTAGGGCTTGCCAGGAGTAAGGTGCCATCACCCTGGCCCTCCCAAAGAGATCTGGGGGTGATGGGGGCAGAAGGGCTCTGACCCCAGCCTGAGATTGGCTCCACATTTCCAGGTCTCCAGGAGGTGAGGGGAGGACAAGACAGGAGGGTCAGTGGATGGGGGTGGACAGGAGCATTAGGGCATTTTCCTGGAGGGCTGTCTGGGTCCTGGACAGTTTGCTCTGCCCTGCCAGTCAGGGCTGTTGCCTGGGTTCCCTAGGGTCTCTTTTCCTGGGCAGGCACTTCTCCTGGCCCCCCTCCCCCTCTCGGATGAAGATCTAGGCTGGTGGGAGGGAGCTTGGGTGCCCACTGGGTATGTGCCAGCCACCCTCTGGGCTCGTAGAGAATGGTGGATGTTGGGGGAAGGGGCAGAGGCTGCCTCAGTGCCTGGGGATCCTGCCTGGAGTTTGGGGGATTACCTGAATCACCAGCTCTCTCTGCTGGTTTTCCAGGACCTCAGACTCACAGGGCTTGGATGGCAGAATGGGCACAGCACCCCTTCCCCCAGCCTGACCCATCTCTTCGTCTCCCTACAGCCCGATCTGCTCAACTTCAAGAAGGGATGGATGTCAATCTTGGACGAGCCTGGAGAGGTAGGAGGGCTGAGGCGGGCGGAGGGTTGGTTTATGCTGCTGCAGTGCCCTGCAAGGGTCCCAGGGTAGCCCAGGAGGCTGAGCGGCTTCCTGCCTGTCCTGCTTTCAAGGGACCCTGGCCTCTGGGGGACTCCAGGTTGGGGGAGCCAGAGTGGGAGCCCTGGGGGTGGAGAGTTTCTTGCCCCTGGGAAGATAGCCTTGGCTGTGGGGGGCTGGAGGGGCAGAGGCTGCCCTGTCCCTCTGCCTCCTGGTGCAGCTCTGCAGTGTGTTGGCATTTCCTGGGCCCACCCACTCCTCTCACCAAGAGCCCCTCGGCCCTCCCTCCTCCTGATGACCCCAGCTGGGAATCGAGGGTCTGGGACGGAAGGGCTTATGGATATCATCTGGCCTGACTCCCCACAGCCTACATGTTTAAAGATGGGGAAGCCAAGGTCCCAAGAGGGAAAAGACCTGCCTGAGGCCCCCAAGCAGAGCTGGGAGGACACAGGCTCCTCCCTCCAGGCTGTGACTCCTCCCTGTTCTGTCACTCTCGTGAGGATTGCTGCTCTCCCAGCAGAAACAAGACGGGGAGGTGAACTTGCCCTCTTCCCCCAGCTTGCCCTCCTTTTATGACCTGGAGCCACGTACAGATTCCCAAAGACCCTAAGGGTGGGCTGCTGCACAAACTCTGAAGTCTCACTCACCTCGGACCTCACTGGTCTGAAGTCTCCTTGGGCTTCAGCCACTGTGTCTGTGAAATGGGCACAGTGGCAAAGGGCAGTTCTTTCCCAGGCAGATGAGAGAGTCTCAGGAAGGACCGAGCATAGCCCCTGGTGCCAAGTAGGGGGTCAGCTAATGACCCTGCCCTACCTCGAACTTGAATGTCCTTAGAGCCAGAAAGGACAGTGACTGTTTCACCAGCTCTGCCCTGTCAGCTGCCAGGCTAGAGCCTGGGAGCTGGAGCTGGCTCCCTGCCACCTAGCCCTTGGGGGAGGATGCATCCCACGCTGCCCAGCGTGTGCCCGTGGCCCTGAGTCTGCGTGCAGCCCGACTGCCAGGCAGGGCTCGGAGCCAAAGGGAATCGCATTGTGCTCCCTGCCCACATGCCATATTCCCTCCAGCCCCCAGCCGTCCGTCTGTCCCTGCTGCTGGCTGCCCGCCCGGCTCACACAGGGCCTGGCGCCCCGCCAGTGACCCCCTCCCAGCCTCCCCACCCAGGGTCTCCAGAGGGCAGAGGGATTATAGCCCCACCCAGAACTGGCTGCTACTCATCCTCTTTCATAGGGTTTTGGAATGTCCAATCTGGAAGGGCCCAGGGAGTTCCACCAGCCCAACCCCCTGAGGGCTTTGATCTGCCCCAGGCCTGTAGCAGCACCTAGGCTGACCCAGGCCTAGAACTCAGGGTGCCTAAGCCCCACTGGAGCACCTTCAGCTCCCAGCTCAGACAATCATAAGCGAGGCCTGGAAGAGCCAAGGAGACTGGGTACAGCTCCACTGTCCACTTTTCAGAGGGCAACTCAAGCTGCTCAGTGAGAGCAGCCCCAAGTGCCGGCCTGCTGGAACAATCCCCAGCAACCTTGAGCCTGACCCCACGCCCCAGGAGACAGGCAAGGGAGGTTAGAGATTTCTCACCTCACAAGATGGTGTACGGACTTGTTAGTCCCACTTTATAAGTTAGAAGACTGAGGCTCAGAGAGGCCAAGGTACTTGCCCAAAGGCACACAGCTAGCAGGAGATCAAACGGGTGGTAAACTCGTCTCTCGGATGCCAGAACCCTGGTTCTTAGGGGAGGCTGTGTGGAAAGAAGTAGAAAATGCCATGCTTGCACACCCTTGGAACTTACCTCTTCTTGAAACAAAAGACCAAGTACTTGGAATGGCAAACAGTGTGGGCAGGGCTTGGTCATGTGGGGAAACCCCAGGAGACGCGAGGACTGAGACTGGGTGACGTGTGCTGACCCTGCCGGGGGTGGACCCAGCCTGGCATTCCAGTGGAATGAGCAGAAGCCCAGGGGTGGGCAGGGCTTGGCGTGTTTAGTGGGGCTGTTCTGGGCCCTGCCTCCCTCCCGAGTGTCCTCCTGCCAGACTCACCTGGAACAGAAAGGGGCACTGTCAAGGGGTCCTCTGAAATCAGCCCAGAGTCACAGCCCCTTGGGCTTAATTCCCCTGATGTCTTTAACTCACCGTGGTGTGTCCTAGGAGTGCCCCGCTGCCCTGGCCTGGGATGGGAGCCCATCACCCTCTGGAGACTTCTCATGTGTGTGTTAACTTTATTGAAGTGTGATATGCATACAGAGAGGTGCCCAGCCGTAAATGAGTAGAGCATGTGTTCTTACAAACTGAATACCCGTGTAACCAGCCCCCAGATCAGGAAGCAGGCCCACTCTCCTTCTGGGCCTCCTCACTGGGAGACTTTTGTCCTTGGTCACTGAGCTGATGCATTGGGGCATATGGAAAAAGACTTGCAAAATATAGGGCCCATGTGGCCCCTGACTAGCCAGACAAGTGGCCTTATATTGCGTATGCCCCATCCCTGGTCTGTATGCAGGGTATTTGCTTGGGGGTCACAGGGGAATCCTTGGGGGTCACGGGGGAAGGCTCAGGAGGGAATGGGAGGGTTGATAAGTCAGAGAAGGGCTTCAGGAAGGAAAGTGAGGCTATCTTTTCTGAGGTGCCCACCCATTCCACAGTGCTGGCCCTGAGGCCCAGAGGTGGCCTGCCAGGCGGTGGGGAGACAAAGGAGCCGGCCTTCAAATCTGGATTGTTTTATTCTGAGCTGCTTGCTCCCCACCCCTCAGCAGTACATGACAGTGCTCAACCCCTCCTGTGAGCAGAGTGGTTGACCTGGCAGCTGCTGAGCCCCGGACACTTGCAGAGTCTTGTACACATACGCGTGCGCGCACACGCACACACACACACACATACACACTCTCCCTCTCTCTCTCTTTCCTTCTATCCTCCCCGCAGCTTCCCTGCCCCTCGCCCACCATCACCTCTCCTCCACAGTGGAAGAAACATTGGTTTGTGCTGACAGACTCCAGCCTCAAGTATTACAGGGACTCCACTGCTGAGGAGGTGAGGCAGCTTGGTCGGGGCTCCCTCTCCCCATCAGCAGCAGTGGACCCCTGGAAGGGGTTGGGGTGGCCCAGGTGGGGACAGTGGTGAGTGGGCACCTGTACAATTGTGGGCCTTCCTGCTCCAGGCAGATGAACTGGATGGTGAGATCGACCTGCGCTCCTGCACGGATGTCACGGAATACCCAGTGCAGCGCAACTATGGCTTCCAGATCCACGTGAGGCTGCGGGCAGCTGGGCGATGGTGGAGCTTGGGCTTCCCCTGCAGAGTTGTGGGTGTTGAATGTGGCTGACTGTTCTGGTTTGCTAATGCTGCCAGAATGCAAAATACCAGAAATGGATTGGCTTTTATCAAGTGGGTTTATTTGGTTACACAGTTACAGTCTTAAGGCCATAAAGTGTCCAAGGTAAGGCATCAGCACAGGGTACCTCCACTGAAGGATGGCCGATGGCGTCCAGAGACCTCTTGTTAGCTGGGAAGGCACGTAGCTGGTATCTGCTTGCTCCCAGGTTGTGTTTCAAAATAACATTCTCCAAAATGTCAGTGTCAACTTCCAGTGGCAGACCTCAAAATGTCTCTCAGCTGCAACTCTCTCTCAGCCCCTGTGCTTTCTTCAAAGTGTCCCTCTTTGCTATAGCAAGCTCACTCCTTCTGTCTGAGCTTATATAGGGCTCCATTAAACCAATCAAGGCCCATACTGAATGGACAGGGCCACACCTCCATGGAAATTATCCTGTCAGAGTTATCACCCACAGTTGGGTGTTGCGCATCTCCATGGAAACATTCAATCAAAGAATTACAATCTAATCAACACTAATATGTCTGCCCACACAAGATTGCATCAAAGATAATGGTGTTTGGGGGGACATAATACATTCAAACTAAACTGGCACACTGACCCTCAGAGACTGGCTGCCTGCCACACACTCATCCCAAAACCCCATCCTCAGTCAGTTGAGAGCTCTGGGCCAACACTAAGCATATCTGGGGAGCTCCTGGATGTCATTGGCCTGGAGCTTAGAATGTTGGGGAGATCTTGGGCTCTTCCCAGGCTACCTCTGCTGTCTGGGAGTGGAGGGGAGGTTTAGCTGCCTTCCCTGGGGTCTACAGTGGGGAGGGAGTAATGGGGCCATGTGTCAACCCACCCCTGTGTGGACTTGCAGACCAAGGATGCGGTCTACACCTTGTCGGCCATGACATCAGGCATCCGGCGGAACTGGATCGAGGCTTTGAGGAAGACCGTGCGTCCAACTTCAGCCCCAGATGTTACCAAGTACATGTTGGGCTGGACTGGGACACTGGGTTGGGGGGCTTACCCCTGCATCCCCAAGTGGGTGTCTGGGCACCCACCCAAAGGCCCTGTAGCTGTGCCTTCCTGGCCTCAATTGCACTATCAATAAAATGGGTAGAGGGCAGTGAGTATTCTTGGCAGTCTTCCAGAAATACATTGCAGATGTAAGGCTTGAGCTCCCATCCTTTTCCACTCACCCCATCCTGAAAGAGTGGGATGGGGCCTTGGCTCCTTGAGGAAGGTGCCAGTGAGCCAAAGGCCCCCCTAGTTGGCTAATTGCCTATCCCTGTGTCCTGGGGGCTATGTCTGAGCCTGTGCTAGGGGGTGGGGGTGGCTGGGTAGTCTGGCCTTTGTGCACACCTCTCCAGGGGTGGGGCGCTCGCTTCCTCTGGGGGCTATTGTGGATAGAGGGACAGGAGCCTGAGTCACCTGGGGGTAGGGCCCCCACACAGTAGAAACCCCAGACGTGCATAGGGAAGCTAGGACCTAAAGCTGCTGGGCTTTAGGAACAGAGAATGGAATTGAATCTCCCCCACCCCCCACCCTGTCTGGCTACTCCCTGACTGTTCAACCCCAGACCAGTGGCTTTCCTGTCTGAGTCTCGGATTCCTCATTTGTCATGTTGGGGTGTCAGGTCTGCTTTGTGTGATGAAGTGCCTGAGGCCCTTTGTAAACTGTGCAGTACCATGCAGTGGGAATAGCCTCAGCTGCTGTAACAAAGAGACCCCCAAGCACAGTGGCTTAAACAAGATAAAAATTTGTTTATTTCTCCAGAACAGTCCAGAGTTGTGCCATTCAGGCCTGGTGGGGCAGCTCTGAGGCCCTTAACTCACAGCTCCCACCTCTAGATCAGAACTGACCACCCAGTTTCTCACGGAGTCCCAGCCAGGGGCCAGGAGAGGGCATGGCTGGCCCTTTAAAGGGTGCCATTTTGTCAAGTGGCCATACCTAGCCTCAAGAGATGCTGGGAAATGTAGTCTTTGGCTGGGTAACCATGTAACACGCTATTATTATGAAAGGAGAAAACCACCACTGGTGTTAAAAGTTTCAACTGGGTGCTCTGTGCACCCAGAGATCTCAGTTTTTACCTCATCATCAGTGACTGTGGGCCTCTTCCCCTATTTCACTATAAGCCTCCTAAATCCAGACCCTGGTCTCATTGTTTTATTTTGTTTGGTTCATAGTCGTAATTATAACACATTGATCACTACTTATAAAGGGTTTCCTGGTTGCCCACCTGGTGGGCATTGGGAGAGGCGTTGTTGAACCATCTTACAGATGAAGTAACTGAGGCCCAGAGGGGAAACCAGCTGTCCTGGTCCCTCTGCTGGCAGGTGGTGGAGCTGGGATGGTTCCCAAGGCCAGTGAATGGTGAAGCTCGAGCTCTCGGTCTCTGTGTTGGGCTTCTCCCCCACTGGCATCTGTCCCCGGCCCCTGGCACATGGGGGGCACTCCAGAGTGCTGTTGAGGGACAGGGAGGGCAAGGTCCTGCCTAACAAGGTTCTGCTGTCACCCTAGGCTCTCGGACCGTAATAAGGAGAACACACTGCACAGCTACGGCACCCCGAAGGGCTCCCTGAAGGCGGGCGAGCAGCGGACGGGCTCGGAGGTCATCGGCCGGGGCGGCCCACGGAAGACGGATGGGCAGCGGCAGTCCCTGGATTATGTGGAGCTCTCCCCGCTGACTCAGGGCTCCCTGCAGCGGGCCCGCGCCCCTGCCCGCCTGGCCAAGCAGGAGGAGCTGGAGCGGGACCTGGCCCAGCGCTCCGAGGAGCGGCGGAAGTGGTTCGAGACCACGGACGGCAAGGCCACGGAGACAGTGCCTGGGGAGGGGCCGCGCCGGGGCTTGGGCGCCCCCCTGACCGAGGACCAGCAGAGCCGGCTCAGCGAGGAGATCGAGAAGAAGTGGCAGGAGCTGGAGAAGCTGCCGCTGCGGGAGAACAAGAGGGTGCCTCTTGCCGCTCTGCTCAACCAAAACCATGGGGAGCGCCGGGGGCCCATAAGTGACAGTCATGAGGCCCTGGAAAAGGAGGTAGGCATCGCAGCTGGCTTCTTTGGAAGCCCCCGGCCCCACCTGCCCCCTCCAACCCTTGCATTCCCACGATGGCATTGATCATGCATAAGCATAGCCACATGACAGTGAGCTCATCCCTGATCCACCTCAGACTCCTTGGGAATTGGAATCTTCTTCCCTGGACCTGGGATTATTTTATCTTCATTCTGCCCTCAGTAATCACAGAAGAAAAGGGAAGGGAGAGGCCGTATGTTGAGTGTCTTCTCTGTACCAAGCTTGTCCCAGGCCCTCTCAGCTGGTGTTAGCTCATGTTGTCCTCACAGCCGTCTCATGGTCCCACACAGTAGGATCGGGAAACTGAGGCTCAAAGCTGTTTCTCATGTTACCCCTATAATGTAAATATCTGTGACCACAGTGTTCTGCTCCCAACCCTGTGGGCTTCTCTGGGCCAGAGCTCTCCCAGGTCATTAACCTGGCCGTCAGGAAATAGCCAGAATGTCCCCCTGGCCCACAGCTCAACACCAGGGCCGCTTCCACTTCTCAAAACCACAGCTGATTTTAAGCATCCCAGGGAAGCGGGGCTTGCGTCCATACAGAGCAGGAAGCTGTGGGCTCTTCGTTGCCTCCCCCAGCCATCTCCCTGCCTCTAGGCCCCTGCTGACGCCGCCTCCTTCTCTCCCAGGTCCAATCTCTTCGCACCCAGCTGGAGGCATGGCGACTGCGAGGGGAGGCACCTCAGGATGCGCCCAGACTCCAGGAGGATGGCCACACACCCCCAGGCTACATCTCACAGGTGAGCCCCAAGGCCTACCTGGGGGCGGATGGTGGCATGCTTCTGATTGCCTTGTTATCAGAAAACAGCTAATGTTTTTGGAGGTCTTTCTGTGTACCAGGACCTGTGTGAGGCATGTGACATGCATCATCTCGTTTAATCTTCCCACAGCGGGTGGGCATCGTCACTGAGCCCCTTTTACAGGCCAGACCATGAGCCCAGAGGCTGCCCAGCCTGCAGCTGTCAGAGGTGGGATCTGAGCTCGGGTCTGGCTGATGGCAGCGCCTGTGTGTGGGTCCTGCCTGGAACTCTGCATTTGGTGAACCCCTTCTCTTCCCCTTTGTCACCTGGGCAAGTGGGGGGCCAGTGGAGGATGGGAGCCCCAAGGAGCAGGCCCCTGGAGTCACTTTCTAGACATAGGGAAATCCCACCCATGCCTGTGTGAGGTGGTCCGGGCTGCCTAGGACAGTGGTTCTCAATGGGGGGCGAGGTTTTCCCCTGGGGACATTTGACCATGTCTGGAGACATTTTTGGTTGTCATGACTCATTGGGGAGGTGCAGCTGGCATTTAGTGGGT